>JZKD02S0789915.1:608487-635947 GCA_000966675.3 Picea glauca | reverse complement strand
TCAGTCTTGGAGAAGACTGTTATGTCATCTAAGTAAATTACCACGAACTTATCCTTTTCCCCGATGAAGGCTATGTCCATGGCTCGCTGAAACGTTGCTCCCGCGTTCATCAGCCTAAATGGCATCTTGGCATACATGAACGTTCCCCAAGGAGTGGTGAAGGCGGTCTTCTCTCTGTCCTCGGGCATGAATGATATCTGGTTATAGCCAGAAAAGTCATCAATCATAGATATCCTGAATGCACCGATGACCCTCTGCAATATGTGCTCCATGTTGGGCAAGGGGTAATTGTCCTTCCTTGAACTCCTGTTCAGGTTTCTGAAATCGACACAGAGTCTGATTTCTCCGCTTTTCTTTCTTACTGGGACCAAATTGGCTACCCAGCTGGAGTATCTCAAGGGGACTATGATTTGGGCATCCAACAGTTTTTTCACCTCCCTCTCCATAACAGGTAACAGCGTAGGATTTATCTGTCTCAGCTTCTACTTGAAAGGTCTAGCCTCCTCTTTCAGTGGGATCTTATGCTCGATGACTGATGTGTCGTATGTCTTGAGGTCTTCGTAGGTCCACGGGAACATGTTAGAAAACTCTCTCAGCAACTTAGTATATCCGATCCTCTGCTCCTCAGTCAAACTCTTTGACAATTTGACCAGCTTGGGCTCCTCTGGTGTGCCTATATTGCATTCAGCTGTATCAGCATCATCACCTGCAATTCTGCCTTTTATCGCCACATCATTCCCATTGAAAATCCTTTCTAATGGGACCAGCCCTCTTGGTATATGATTTCTCGGTAGTTGAATAATATGATGGTCAACAACTTCATTCAACAACTCCCCAGGGTGGTGATCAGGTCCCTCGTCAGGGTCCTCATCTATATGCAAAGCAGAGAAGTCGTCGATGGATTGGAGGAACTTCTCAATCTCTTGATCGTCTTCAAATACCTTCCAATGTTTGACATTGTCTGGCACGGAAGGTCTATATCTTATTTCCACCTCCGATCCGTCAGTGGGCAGCGCGGGAGCTTCAAACAAACTAGCTGAGAAAGCCTGAAAATCGGCTGAAGCATTTTCTTCCCTTGGAATGAAAGAGATGTTGAAAGCCAGGAAGAAACTATCAATAAGGTCCCATACCTCATTCCTGTAGTACTTGAGGCGAGGATGCTTGGTCTGGTAGACGTTTTTTACCTGTTGGACAATTAATTATGCATCCCTGAACACAACCACTTCCCTGATTCCCATTTCTTTTGCAGCCCTCAATCCCAGAACCAGAGCTTCATATTCTGCCACATTATTGGTGACTTCGAATTCCAGCTTGTATGACAGTGATATGGTTTCCTGAGAAGGAGATTTGAATACCACCCCGTCACCTGCACCTATATTGGAAGAAGCTCCATCAAAGAACATCTTCCAAACGAAGGTGGTTGGGGAGGGTATCCCCTGATTAAGACTGAGCTACTTTCTGATCTGCAAAGGGGTTTCAGGCTCATCAGTAAACTGCAATAGGCTAGATCCTAAGTCAGTGTCCAAGGCATAGATTGGATGATTAGTGGGGTTTGCTTCATCACTGACTATGTAGGATAGCTGGGCCTCTCTGTACAATCTCCTATGTTCCCCCCCAAAGACTGGAATGGTGGCGTAGGTGAGATCCATCTGCAACGTTCCTCCAAGTCTCTTAATCCAATATCTTGGCAACAGCATGCCAAACTTAGGGGGAACATCAGCTACCACTATATCCATGACCATACTTTTCATGGGTAGCTGAAACAGGGAAACTGCTAGGTCCTTGATGACTCCCAAACACTGTACCCTCCTGGAGTCAAAGGAATAGAGGTCATGATAGGCTCTGGTGACTTCTAATCCTAGTTCTTCCATGACGGCTTTAGGCATGAGGTTGTGGGAGGCCCCTGAATCCATTAAGCAATTATGCAGCACCTTGTTGTGTATATTCAGGGAGGTGTAGAAGGGAGGGGATGAATCATCTGTCTTCTACCATAGGACCCAGGACCACCGCAGGCCTTTCATTTTGGAGGTTTATGCAATCTGTGGATGGGCCTGGGGCTTCAGATTTTAACAGGTCGGAAAAGCGTTTTTTGAATTCCCCATGTTTGATTAACTCAGTGAGGGGCACAGGGATTCTGATCTTTTGGATTTCATGCTCGAAATTAAAGGAAGATGTGTTCTTTGGATTTTCTCTAATCTCAGGAGTGTGAATTTGAATGATGGGGGAGAGAGGTTGGGCCTTCCTACCTTTATGGTTGTCTGGTACCTCGTCAGCGGGCTTCTGTGATCTAGTGGATGACTCAAGAACTTCAGGTGTTGCTACCCTTTTATCTGATCTCAGGCTATAACTACCTCGGCCACCACCAGCTTTGTCTCCCTTGCTCAATTCATTCAGTTGGTTGTCCATGAGAGACTCCTCATATGCTGACTTAGTTAAGTGGGGGAAAGGAGGAGTGACTTCTACAGAGTGGATTTTAGGCTCAGGCTCCTCTACTTCTGCTTCCTCCTCATCAGCTACAAGGTTGTTCTGAAAGGGGGCCTGAATCCTCTGGTCATCTCTGTCTCTTTCTTTCTCTTTATGCATATTTGGAGGAGAAAAATTGTTTGGCCTTCTGAAACCTCCTTTATTCTCTGTGTTCTGAGGGCCCTTATACATCTGCCTCCTTTCCATCTTTATTATCTTCATCTCTTCTTTCAGAATGTTAACCAACTGGGTCAGCTCATTTACTTGAGGGTGGGACAAAGATGGGCCAGAGATGTTAGAGTCAGAAGTCGAGGCTTCTGATCTTCCTTTTCTTCTATCTGTGCTAGCCTTGTTCCTCAGTCTGTCTGCAGCTAGTATATTAGATTCCACCTCTATAGCTGCATCTTGCATCTGAGCTAAAGAGGTGGCTCTCCTTTCTCTTAATACGAGACAAAAATCAGGATCAAATGCACTAGCATATGAAATTTGAGCAGAGGCTTCGGAAGGTTTTATCTCTGCAGGAATTTTGTTATACATCTTATTGAATCTTTTGGAGAAGTCAGAGACAGACTCTCTTTCCTGCTTTTTCAGGGACCCAAACTCAGTCATGTAATATATATAATCTTTTCTATCCCCCCATTGTCTCAGGAAAACATTATCTAGAGCCTCAATACCAGCAATAGATCCAGGGGCCAGTCCCCTGAACCACTTTCTAACCTCACCATCGAGGCTCTGGATGAAAACTCTCATCCAAACATCTTCATTCTCAATATTCAGGTTGTCGGCATAGCTATAAAAGGCAGCCAGGTGTTCTTCAGCAGTGACATCTCCCTCACCACTGAACTTGGGCATGTATTTCAGACAGTCTCCAGCAGGGAGAGGGTTCAAAGGCTGGGGAAGAATTAAAGGAGCATATCTAGCAGCGATTATGGCATCCATTATGTTCGGAGGGGGGTTAACACCAGCCATAGGGATGTTGAGTGGAGGGGAACTCGGAGGAGATGGAGTATGGACAGGTGAGGAAGGAGAAGAGGTCCTCATAGGAGATGACTGGGGAAGTAGAGAGAAGTCTAAGGGACTTGAATGTGCAGGTGGTCCTCTCTGTGGAGCAGTATTAATCAAAGGAGGAGTAGTGAAACCTCCTGAGAGGGGAGTGACAAGGATCTCTCCCTCTGATACTAGACCAGGGGGGGGAAACTCAGCAGGAACACTCCCAAAGTTCAGAAAACGGGAAACTTCAGAGGAAGGATGACTAGGAAACTGAGAATTTAAAAATGGAGTCTTCACAGAAGGGGAGGGCGTATTACCTTTTTCATCGGCAGAAACTTCTTTTGCAGCTCTCTTTCCCTTTCTGCGCACCGCTTCCAAGTCTTCTTCCAGAGTGGCCAAAGGCAAATGTGGATTCGACCTCGTATGTTTGCCTCTCGAAGCCACAGCTGATAGAACAGGTTCTCCCCAGCGGAGTCGTTACAGTGGAGTCGCTAGGTGCACAGTAGCAATCTTCAAGTTCTCATGTCTGGTGCACCTTCAAAAATCAGTTAGTCGTTGTCGTTCTACCCAAGGAAAATCTTCAACTTCGTCCCCGGCAACGGCGCTAGAAATGTTGGCGTTTGGAAGTCACTCCTGGATTGCTAACAGGAGCAGAGCCCGAAGCCCATCAGATTTAATGTCACGGTTTGTTTAAAGGATGATCAAATGGAGAAAAGACTCGAAACAACACAATCTCAACTCAAAAACTAGACCAGGCATGCATGAACGAGTGAGGTCCTGATAAACTCCAAACAGTGAGTCGTAATAAAGGGTGAGTAGGTGGAAGACTTGTGCAAGAAAATGCAGTGGTCCACAACAAACATCAGGTTCATCACAGACTTAGAGAAGAAGTGCATTCAAACGCAAAATCCTTTTACATTCAAATACATATACCAGAGAATACAAAGATGCCACAACAAATCCTTTATCGCAACAAGATTGTTAAGTCCACGTGAATCCTTCACTGTGAACCCTCTAGCAAAGATGAAACAAGGATGGAAAAGAAAGGAAAATGTTTGTTATAAACCAAGAAGTCTCAAACACAGAGGCATCACTAGGAAACTAGAGTATCACTGAAACTATACAGTCGGGAGCTTAGCTCTACCATCGATAGATATGAAAATGGCAAAAATGCCTACATATACTCAAAAAACTACAACAGCAGCGGAACCAAGAAAATGCATTGAAGGCTTTGCGTCTGCATGGCTTCTGACACTCTGCAGCCGCAATCTTTGAATAATCGTGCAACTTAAGGCAGACGCGGTCGATCTTCTGACAGTTACATTCGGTGAATCGACGTGCCTTTAATTCATGGTAGGACGTCCCCATTATGGCGGAGATGATGTCTAACCACCCTCAACTGCCTCCATAACTGCTTCTTGGGATTGATAATGGCCCAACCAACTTAGCACTTCGGGATCCGGATGACTTCCCACGCTGCCACCTGGAATAACTGGATATCTTGAGAGACGGACATGAGGGCCAGCGCGGAGGACATGGTGAATGGTAGGTGTGATGGCAGAGAGGGGGACAGGGGATGAACCATGGCGGAGGACATCCAGGTAGATGGGGAGAAGACGGGAGAATGAACTCGCCTTTGGGTGAGAAACGGATGTGGAAAGGGAGCGGGACACGCGGCAGGAAATGAGTGGATGGTGGGAGAAAGCAGAGCCACGAGGACCACCGAGGAGAGGTGAATGGATGACACGCGGCAGCAGGGGAAAGGCGGAAGAGAGAATAAAATGACAGGAGGAGGTCCCACACTGGTTAAACACAGGGCAGCTGAGAGGAGCGGGACTACACGAGCGCCGTTGATCTGGGCGCTACGATCCTAGCCGTCGGGAAGCTGCACATGGGATCTCGGACCCCCCCCCCCTCCGCTTAAAGGTAGAAAGGAGGGGGGGGGTCCGAAATGCTCTTCATTGACATTGATCCGGGCATGCTAATATGAACCGTCGGAGAGATGCGCCCTCGATCTTGGACCCCCCCCCTTTGCTTAAAGATCGAAAGGCAAGGGGGGTCCGAAATTCGCTGTGCGCCGTCGATCTAGGAGCGCAAATCTGGACCGTCCAGTCTTGCTTGCTGCTTACCATGGGCGCATTATCACCCGAAACTTTGGACAAGTGGATTTTAACCCATTCTTTTGATATCTAAACCCCTTAGCAAGAAATATCGCTAACACTTCTACTTCAACATCCCGCCTTTGTGCCTCAGTGATGTGAGCTTCTCCTCCATATTTCTTTTTATCTAGACACTCATAAGAATTGTGCCCATTCTTTCCACATGTGAAGCATGTAATTACTCCACCTCTTCCTCTTCCTCTACCTCTAGTACGAGGAAAAGTGTCACCATCAGCGTAATCTCCTTTCTGCTCAGTATGATGTCCTCTCTATTCGGCATATTGCCCCCACTGTGAGGTTCCACCTCTCTTTGTTCGAGTTTGAGGTTTCTTCCAGTCTTCCTTGGGCTTCTGGCTTCTGTCCTGGGCAACTGACTTGCCTCTAGGCTAGCTTCTGCCTCTGCCTCTTTGACCTTGCTTTCGGCTCAACTTCTCCTCAGCTTTCAGAGCCAAATGATAAGCATCTTCCACCGTTCGAATGGTTAGAATGCTCATCTCATCCTGAATGTCATATCTCAGACCGTTCAGATATCTAGCAACCTTCTCATCATCGCTCTCCCAATGACCTACCCTGATGTTCAGCTTATAGAACTCTTCAGTGTACTCCTTCACTTTCATCAGCTTCTGTCTCAAGTTCTACATTCTCCTGAACAAAGTGATTTGATAGTCCCTGGGGATGAATTTTGCCTTCATCTTCGCAATCATCCTGTCCCATCTCTTGATCTTATGCTTGCCCTTGCAGCGTCTTTCATCTTTTAGTTCATCCCACCACAATGTTTCATGTCCCTTCAGTCTCGTGAAAGCATGCCTGACCTTCTTGTCCTCTTCGACTTCTTCATAGTAGAAGTATGTGTCAAGATCTCTAATCCAGTCTAGAAGCTCCTCTGCATCCAAGTTTCCCTTGTAAACTGGAATGTCCATCTTTGCTCTTGCACCCATCCTTGCAATAGCTCTGATCAAATGCTCGTTTGATGCATCTTCAGCTGCAACTTCCTCTTCATGCTCAGCCTCAACCTTGTTTTCAGAATCACTAAGATCCCCCACACTGGCTGTGCATCTTTGCGTTGTCTCCATGTCTTTGAGTCTAGCTCAGAGATCACGCATTTGTCTCTCCATAACTGGATCTGTCATCTGCCTGCCCCTTCTTCTCGGTATTTCCCTATCCACTAGATTTTTTTTTCTATCTCTCCTTGGAAGCATGGTGAATTTTCTTTCTCTGCTACAGAAAGAAAAGAACCTTTTTGTGCTCTGATACCAAACCTGACGCAGTCGCGCTCGCAAGCATATCCGCTCATAGGATCTTCTCCTTCTCACGGCTCGAAGAAAACTAATCGGTTCTTCTATTTACCTATAGGGAAATATGCACCCACAGAACTCTCCCCGCAATTTCCTCTTTGTACTCGGGAGATCGGAACTCGCAACTTCGCGGATCCAATGGTCGAGCGTAGGCCTCTCGAATCCCCGAGACCCGACAACCAATCACCACTGACCTTCTCCTATTGGGGTTTTCTCTATCGTGATTTCACCACTCACGATGTTGAAAAAATCACTTTCCTGACTCCCGATTATCGATATGCCGAAACTCTGACGCACGCGCGATTTGACTATTCAATGCCTCACTTCATCGGAAGTTCAGGGTTCGCAATTTCACCAATATTGATGTCAATGTTTCGAAACTTCCCATTGCAAAAACATGATAAATCATGCTACCTATCCACTCGCCAACTCCGTTGTGGCCCACACTACTCTCGTACCCATCGGGACATCACGTATCGCAATATCGCAATTCCTGTTGCTATGTGCATGGGACTTCCACCCACGAAACCCCGATGCACGATTGCACGTGTAAATCCGACGGTCCTTGTGACTCGTATCAATGACCCTGCTCCTCCTGCGCTTTGATCCTTTCCATACCTTCACTGTATCTCCCTTTCACCTCCACAATATCTAACGGCTCGCGGAGATTCGTGAATTTTCCTCAGAGAATACCGACCGTCCGTTACTCCTGGTGAAATCTGCGAAATGACTATGTGTTCCTCCGCGGAGACTTGTTCACCCTGCACGCAACTTATGATGCATGTTTGAACACTTCATGGCACAAACCTCCTGTGTGTTCTTCCACAGGTTTGAAATCCTTGTCCTTCCTGAGCTTGCACACAACTCTGAGTCTCAGAGAAGACTCTTGCACGCACTCCTTGCGGCAACCTTTCAATGCTTCCCAGTGTTGAATCCTTTCGACTCTGCGCACACCTGCAGCAGTAGTCCTTCGATACTTTGCTCAGGTTCACAACACTGAGACTTCACTTGGCCTGCACACTCCTTGCACAGCTCCTGTACCCAACTGCACCTGTTGAGTGAATGAGAACAAAAGTTATCCATATCTGAACCCTTTGTCAATGCACTCCTTACAGACAATTTAGACTGCACTCCTTGTAGGAACTCTTGATCAAACAGAGAAACAATTGAAACTCATTCCTTCTTCCTTTTAGACTCCAAACTCAACATGAAATCACATACACAGCATAAAATCAAATGTATAATAGGAAGAAAACACTCATGAGCATATTATCAACATACATACACAGAGAACAAACACGACGCCATGAATTTGAATCAAAGCTTTCTATTAATTCAAATGTATGTACATGGGTGTTCTTACACAGCTCTCTACATGCTCTTGCTGCTTCAATATGATCATGTTACAATGTACAATGAGGGTGTCTATATCCCGTTTCTCTCTTGCACTCTCAAGCTGTGTAATCTACTCATTCAATTCTACCTAGTTTACATTTAATTTCATAAATGCCTTCTATCTCCTTAAGGACGAGAGAGACTCACTCAAGGTCCATTACATTATACAAGTGCACCTACATTTAATTTACACATTTAAGGTTTGGCGCATCAACTTCCAAGGTGATTTCAAAATTTGTGTTGGTGCTTGTCCAACTGTCTCTTGCCTTCCGTGCTGGCTCGCTTGATGTGGGTGATGCTCCTGCATCATTGTGTCAGAGGGGAGGGCCATGACAAGTTCGGCAAGAATGAGGGATTTCTTTCTCTTGGGTGTTGAGAATTAAAGATCGTACTCCTTAAGGATAACGATCCATCAGGCAAATTTGCCGTTAATTTTCCAACGACTGAGAAAGTATTGCATAGGGTTGGAATCTGCTACAACCTTAGTTGTGCGAAGCAGAATGTAGTGACGCAGTTTTTGGACTGCGAGGACGACTGCAAGAGATAGTTTATCTTCGTGTTTATACTTAAAGGGTGGCCCTAAGAGGTTTTTACTAACGTAATAAATGACATCTTCTCGATTTTCATCACTGAGCTGAAGGAGAACTCCTGCTACTGAAACAACTAATGCTGATATGTAGAGGATATAGTCACGATTGTAGTCAAGTGCACTAATTAAAGGGGCATTGGAGAGCGCCATTTTAAGATCATCAAATGACTGTTGGGCATGTTCATCCTAGTGAAATGGGATGTCGTGACGTAGTAAGTGAAGGAAACCATGTGCGCGAATGGCGTAGTCTGGGACAAATTGTCGTAAAAAGTTAGCCTTGCCTTGGAGGCTCTGGAGTTGATGTAAATTCCAGGGAGGTGGAATTTCTATGATGGCTTGGACTTTGAGGGGGTCCACGGTAATATTGATTTGGGAAATGATGAATCTGAGGAGGCTCCCTGCAGTGACGCAGAACATGCACTTGAGGGGGTTCAAGCGGATATTGTACTGACGACATCGTTGGAAGATGATTTGTAAATCATCAAGATGTTGGGTGCATTTCTTGGATCGAGCTGTGAGGTCGTCCAAGCATGCAAGGATGATATGGGCTAGATCCTGAAAAATGTATGTCATAGCCCATTGGAAAGTTGCACCAGCATTCTTTAAGCCAAAAGGCATGACACGATATGCAAAAGTACCCCAAGGGGTAGTGAATGCGGTTTTGTACTGATCGGTTGGGTGAATTTGAATTTGATTATAACCAAAGAAACCGTCCATGAAGGATAGAGCCTCGTGGCCTGCATAGTCATTGATAATTTGATCAATGAAAGGCACTGGAAAGTTGTCTTTGGGAAATGCATGATTGAGATCACAAAAGTCCGTGCAGACGCGGATAGTTCCCTAACGGGTACAGGGTTGGAAACCCATGATGTATAGGCGATGGGGTAGATGAACCCAGTAGCACGTAATTTGTCAATCTCAGCTTTGATGGCCGCTGCTTTTGATGGGTGTAGTGGTCACTGTTTTTGATGAATTGGTGTAATGTCGGGCCAGGTGTCAATGTGATGTTCGATGATAGAGGGATCAAGGCCAGGCATTTCTGTGTATGACCAGGAAAAAATATCTCGATATTCCTGGAAGGGGGTTTTATAGGTGGTGATTTCTTGAGGAGTGCAAGCGGCTCCAATAGTGATTTCCTCGACAATGTCATTTTTGATGGAAATGTCGATTTTGATGGTCGAGGAAATGTTGGCCATGTTGCCTTCTTCAAAAGCATCAGGGGTGGGAATGGGGTTGTTGAACTAGTCGATATGCCCTGATGGGATAAAATCCTTGGTTTCGACTGCGTATATGGGGTGTTGGTTAGGAGGTGTGGAGGCTCCCTGTGGAAAGAAGAGCGCTCGGTGGTGGAGCACATCCCATGGGTAGTCAGGCATGTTTAACTCTTCGAGTATTTCCTCGTCACAGTGGAAATGACAGGAATACATGGGGTCATGAAGAGTGATATCGGTTATTGTTGTCATGTGGTTTCCCCCTGGTGATGAAGAGGCAGGGGGAATGTCACAATGGAATTGTGATGGTTCGCTCACCATAAACCAAATATCGAAATACTGAGGAGTACCCATGGTAGTTGGATGTATAATTTACATAGGGAAATGAGCGGGGGAATTGGGGGGATTTGGGGGTGAATCCTCGAATAAGTCATCCAAGAACCATGGAAGCGTTCGGAGGGCCTCGGGTTCCGGAGAAATGAGATGAAGAATCTCTAGTGACGAGGTAAGGTCAACCATCGATCCTGTAGGGGGCGCAGGGGTTTGAATCAAGGTCAATTGGCGTTGCCTGTATTCAATGATCATAGGACACTGGTATGTAAAATGATCTAATGATTCACATAGAGAGCAAGGGCATCTCATACATTCATTGACTAAAGTTGTGACATAATGGATGTCAGTGATTTTTGGTATGGATGACGAAGATGTACTGGGTTCACTCTGAAATCTTTGGCATACTACGGCTAATGTCTGCCAAAAGCGTGACAGTGTCGGGCAATGGTGGGTGTAGTGGCCATATTCTGAACATATAGCACAAGCAAATTTGGTTCACAGCTCTTTACTACTTGAGTGAGGGGAGGTAACGACAATACTTGCTACAGTGGTGAGTGTTGATGGAGTTTGTTTGAGTGGAATCAAATTCCGTAACTCTGGTAGAGATGGGCAGTTGTTGGTTTGGTGTCCATGTTTCCCACATAGCACGGAAGGGGGTTGGATGCGTGGGGGAAGTGGAGTTGTGGGATCCTTCTTCTTTCCCCTGCCCCCAGTTGTGGAAGGGGGGGTAGTGAGTGGTGGTGTAGAGGGTATGGTGGGAGTAAGTATGGAAATCGTCATTGGGATTCCTTCCATTTTGGGGGGAAGGGATGGTCAAGGGACCATCTAGGGTGGATGTAAATACCAAAATTAAATTTCTAACAACATATTAGGGAGGGTAAGCATTGCGGCTACTTGGAAAGCTTCGACGCCAAGTGGAGGGTAAAAGAAGGGGATTTGAGTGAGGGCTTGGGGAATTGTCTCCCAAACTAGGATATGGCCTTGAGGAGGGGTGAAATCGTGGATTGGTGGGGTCGACAAGTTTGTAGGAGGCTCATGAGGGGGGAGCTCTATGGATAGTGGGACATTAGATATGATAGAAGCCTCCCTAGGAGGAACGATATCCCCTATATCAGTTCCGTTAGATGATATGATGCATAATTGATTGGAAGGATAAAGGAGAGGTGGTGCTCCATGGTAAGTTCCTAACAATGATGGATCTTTGAAAATTTTGAGACCCATTTCAATGAGTGGGTATGCGTCATGACTCATGTGGATGAGAGGAAGAATGTTATCGATGTTGGCAGATGGGTTAGGCTCGTAATGTGAGACTTGGTCAATGGTAACAATCTTCCCGTTGTGGGGGATCATCATTGTTCGAAAGACGGAAAAGGCAACTGCCTTCATAGCATACATGTAGCTACGACTGAACAGGATATTATAATCGAGTGGGGCGTCAATAACTTCAATGTCAATGAGAATAGTCTTGCACCTGAGTTCTATGGGGACATTTTTGAAGAGCCCTTCAAGAGATGATGGTCATCCGTCATAAGCTCGTAAGGTAATGGAAGAAGGTATGAGTTCGGGGGAACCAAGTTTATGCCATACATATTTGGACATAATGCATGTAGATGCACCTTCATCGATGATACACCGATGAACTGTAATGTTTCGTATTTTTACTGGGATTTGAAAAGAGATCAAAGCGGGAAGGCAAGGTTCTCCACTGTCGAGATCAAATGTAATGAGTCAAGTATCTGCAGGTTCGACTGCCCCTAAGGTGGAAATTAATGATTTTTTCTGAGTGGGACAAGTCTGAAGGACTTCTAAAACTGACATGGCAGCTGGAGATTGCACTAAGTGATCAACCAAACTGTAATTATGAGCTTCCCTAGCCTATGGGTTGTGGACATTCCTGCGCAATGGGATGCGAGGGATGCAAAGAGGTGGTTCTGCATTAGGGCGAGGGATCACCAACGGGGGTCTCGCTGGTGAGGGGATTATCTTTGAAGGAATGGGAGGAGACTCAACAGGTGCATGATACTGATGATTGCGTGTTTGCAGAAGGATTTCTTCCTCACTAGTGAGGAGGATCGTGCGATCTGTTGGATTGTTTGGGTTGAGGTACTGTCCCACCTGAGGTGGGGGAGGCTGTGTGTCCTATTGGGTGTTTATCACACCTTGGTGTGGAATAAGATTCTGTAGCACGGCGTGGGGGGGTTGTTGCACGAATTTTTGTGGGGCCTGCTGAGGGGGAAACGGTGAGGGACTATGGGGTTGACTCGCTGAGTCTTTAAGCCATTTAAAATCAATGATTTGGGGGCAATGATGAGTATAATGACCGAACTCATTGCAAAGGGCATAAGGGAAATTGGTTTTAACATTATTTTTATTTCTCCCTTGATGCCTATTGTTATTTCCCCCCTGGGGGTTCTGATTCCCTTGGTTCTGGTTGCCCTGAGTAGGTTGGTTCTACTGGGGTTGATTCCCTCCTTGACCTAGGTTGTTGTTGTTCTTGTTTATTCCTTTCTTTTTTGCATTGTTTGACGTGTTATCCCCAATTTCATGGGATAACTAGTAGATCATGTCTCGAGGCCCATAGGTCCTAGACATGGAGTACCGAGAGAAGGATTGACCTGAGCATGGCTCTGGAGGGCCCATATTTCTTCTTCTTCATCAGACTTGTCTTGTCAGCAATAGAAACATCCATCACCTTCAGCTTGAACTTGTATCGGATAAGACTCTTGCTCCATGAGGTAATTGGTCTAGGTATCATGGTATGTGTCATGTTTGATCATTATAATTTTCAGATATATGCATCAGATTCCTTTCATTTCTGACGACTGTTTGGATCTTACACTAACCCACTTGACCACAGTTTGGGGGATTGACAAGGTACCCTAGAAAGATTGTACCCATAGGTTTTAGTTAGCCACCAGGGGGGATTTTGAAGAGCCATTGTCTGCTCCCATCATATTATCATTTTTACATCTTATCTCACATTCATCTATCCCATTCCCCTAGTCTGGACATTACGATGACATATTTGTGGGGTTACATCTTATCCTGTGGGAAGAAGGGGCTAAAGGCCCAGGGGGTAAAAGCAGATGGTAAGAGATAAAAGCCATAAAAAATAAAACCTATAGATGCCTTGCCTAGGGATCCCCGAGAAGGAAATAAAAGGCCTCTCGATAAGAAACAAGAGGGACCCAAAGAAAAATAAAAAAACAACACCTAGCCAAGAGGATGGGGGTTCTCATCACGAGCCATCCCATTATGTTCATAGGTACCTAGCAGTATGACATTGCCATTATCGGGTTACCACGCCAGGGCAGTGACCTTTGGTTGCATGGCCAAGGGAAAGGGGGTCTCATCATGAGCCAACCTTATCATCTCTATGAAAGTACTTGTGGGTAAGACTGTCAGCTCTGGTCACCATGCCAAGGCAGTGTCCTCTAGTCAGACCTTGAAATAAAAAGAAAGAAAAAGTAATAAATAAAAGAAAGAATAAAGGCAATAAAGGGCTTGGAAAGAATTACATCCATGATAGGTAAAGCTCACCTCCTACAAAGGTACCCATGGATAATATCACCCTTGTCTTCCACTATGTCTAGACATCCTTTGACCACACCACCTCGTATTACATGGCTTGGACAATATCCTTTGGGAAACTTTCCTTTTCTTATGGATGCTGGCCCAATAGGGCGCTTTGTCTTTTTCTTCAGCTTTGTATAGTAGGTCATTGTAATGTCTTTGAGCTATTAGATGATATGCTAGGGGTTTTATGCATGCATTTGATAAAATTAATGATGAAATATAATTGGCATTGCTATGATCCCCAGGACTAATGAGCCCATGGAGGGCGAAGTTTTTGATGTGCATGACCATGCCCGACGGACAGGTACTAGGTGGACCGGTACACATGGGGAGATGATTAGTTCAGACCTCCATGGGGCTGAAGAGCCCATCAGATGGTTGTTGGGACCTCATCAGGGGCAGAGACAGGACAATGATTGGTCAAGCCTTTGCACGAGGGAAGAAGAAGGACATTTTCATCCAGGACGCTTTGGTTGAGCCCAACCCTAGGGGATTGGCCCACTGCCGGTGGAACATGTCACTCTGATGGCCCAGGACGTCATCTAGGAGCCCTTGACATCACCTCCAGTGTATGGTGCCTTGACAGAGAATTTTGGCACATGTGGCAGAGTTTGGAGGCCCAGAGAGGGCCAATGTTTGTCATCTAGTGCTGTGATTTTCCCCAAAAAGGGCCAACATCTCCCTCAAAGGGGCTATACGTCTTGCTCATCTCTCATTTAGGGTTTTCTTTTATCAATTTAATGTAAAACAGTATGATTTTTAGTTATTAGCCTTGTCGACTGTTTTAATGACCTAATTTTAGTTAAAGGTCATTGGATGATATATATTGAGGATGTTTTCCCTCATTTTGACATAACACAATTCACTCACACTTGTGAGGTCTGATTTTTGCACCCTTGTTGGGTATATTTGTTGCATAAGTGAGGACACTTTCTATTGGAAGGATATTTTTGACATTTTATGGCATTTCTCTCAAGGAAGGTTTACAACTAAGGGTTGCTTGTGCTTCTCTTCATGATATGTAATTGAATTTTCTTACAAAACTTCTTAATTGAATGGTTGTAGGTGTAATTTCTTGCATTTGCTTATTATATTTCTGATTTAAAACCCTAGGTAACAAGCACACAAGTAGTTCATTGTTACATGTCCCCCTAGAGAGAGATTTTTTCAGCCATTGAAGAAAAGAGATTGAGCCTAGCCATTGCTACACTTATCTTGCTTCTTCCCTTGAGCTAGCGTTGAATTTTATAGGTTGAAAGAGGGTGACGTCCTAGTCCTAGGTTATCTACACCTAGGGCCTTCATATTATAGGGTTTGAAAGCCTTGTCCTTACAACACTTTCTCCCTTAGACTTATTCTTTGTGCTAGTTGTTTTCCAGGTTGACCTAAAGAAGGAGGAAAGAGCACGAGGCCTTGCTTAAGCAACACTAGAGTGAGCCTCTTTACCCTAGGGTTTTGATTCTAGGGCCCTACCTTTATAGCACCATAGAACCCTGCGTTCTAGTCTTTAAGTCATCATCCTTTCAAAATCTTGTTCCCTTTTCTTATTTGACTCCATATACCCTAAGGCACTGATATTTGACCTCCAACGTTGAAGTCTTAGTGTACAAAACTACTTTCAAAACTATAATTTTGAAACCCTAACTAACAAAACTAACCTAATTAGGGTTGACGTCATAATTGGTTATCTCATCTTGATGCAGAAAAAGTTGAATATAAGCAATTAAGTGATGATTTCAAGCATATATTGAGAAAATTGTTGATTGGATATATTGTTGGCTTAGTCATCTCTATAGATATTGATGAATTGATGGTCTTTCATAGCTCATTGACAAAACATTGACTTCATTATATATCTATTGCATTACATTGATTATTGAATAATATCAGATAGTTATTGAAGTACTAACCCTTTGAGTTATAGCCTGCATATATATATCATGTTGTTATTGTTTTGTTTCGGGCAGGTGTTTTCAATAGGGCATGCACTTCATTTATTGGCTGATTAGCCCGACTGTCTGACATTGGTGGTAACCTGTGAGGAGGGAACTCTAAAACTTGACTTTATACCTTCTTCCTCTTCAAACCCCAGGTTGTTGGGGACGTCTCCCCTAGGCTAACCTCCCTAAACAGAAAGAACCTCCCCATCGAGGTGACATTGGGTGGGGAAGGTTTCTGTTACGCCAGTTTGCCTTCTATCCTTTAGCCTTTGACCTAAACTAAATACTGACCGATAACATTTTGGCGCAGTTGCCGGGGAACACTAAGTCAATATTCCTCAATGACAAATATTTTGGTAAGCCTTGCCTCAAAGACCTTTCTCTTACAAGATTACCTGGCCAATCCACTAGACTTTATTACCCTATTCTTTGATAGTTTCAAGTAAATTATCTGGAAACTCCATCAATGACGACCGGTAGTGGGAGACAATATTTGAATCCCTCTACTGTGGCCACCATCACTCTAACAAACCTTTCACCTCCAATTAATCCTAATCCTCACAAGTGGTCTCACTCGGAGAGTTTCAATTGTTTCGACTTTAACAACATCCAAGGGGGGCTGCATGACTTACCCAAAGATGCAAACTCTTGGCTACCTTTCTTCTCAGGAAATGGCACCCCTAGAAACTCACATTGGACCCATTTTTGTGAAAGTTTTGACTTTCATTTGGCTTGTCAAGAACACCTTGATGTCTTCATGAGGCTCTTTGAAAGTTCCCTTGTAGGAGATGCTAAAGTTTGGATTGATGGGTGTCCTAAGGGAAGCACAATAAACCCTAAAGAACTACATAAGGGCTTTAAAATAAGGTGGTGTGATAATGAACATTCACAAAACTCCTTTTCCCAATACTTTAACATTTGCAAAGGACCCTGTGAGAGTGTCAGATATTTCAGTGATAGGTTCTACCTTCTCCTCAAAAAGGTCCAGTCAAAAGTGGGCTCAGAACAAGCCATCATCGATCACTTCTTGTCTTCCTTAGAAGGAACCTTGCAATTCAACGTTAAGGACTGGTCACCAACAACTTTAGAGGAAGCACAAGACTTGGCCTTTCAAATTGAAAAAAATCTTGATTTTGATGATTACATTCAACAAAGAAATCTCACACAAAATTGCGAACTATGGGATCCTGGTAATGAACCTGTGGTGAAACCTGAACCTCCAAGGATCCTCCCGGTCGAACTCGCTCCCACCAAAAGGAAATGGAGCCTATCTCATGAAAGTGTTGTTACTTCTCAAGAAACCCTGTCAAAAAGGGCCCATCCGGACGATGAAGTTGAGGCTGTCTCATCCAAAAATGTTGAACCAAATCTTCCTGAAGACTTCTCTCTTTTTGTTCACCAGGTGGGAAACCCTGTTTCTAGAGTTTGTGGGTTCACACCTTTTTATGTCTCCCTCCGAGTCAAATATTTTCTCCTTCGCAACTATCTCCTGCACCCAAGTGCCACAACCAACATAATGACAGAAGAAGTTATGCATCAATTAGGTCTAAAAATCTCACGAGCAAACACCAGAGATAATTTTTCAAAAGGAATCATTAACAACCTCGAGGTGGCATTTGACTCCTGCCCCAATGCTCCTTTCTTGATAAATGTGGTCATCATACATGATGTAAATAATTTTGGGATTATTCTTTGCAATGACCTCATTGAACATTTGAATGGAATCATTTACAAGAAGTAGTCCAGAGCCAATATCCCTCATCCTGAAGGGGGATTTTTTATCGTCTATAATGAGCCTTTTGTTGGCTCACCAGTTGAGACCCCTGATGAGGCAAGTTATCAACTTTTATGCATCAATAGTGGTCTTAATGATTGGTTCATTCAGGAAGGGAATTTGGATATGGACACCATTGAAGAGAAAGACAGAATCTAGACCTTGGAGTTAGATGGGTCACACTCAAGCCTTGGATCAAGCGCTGGAGTAGTTTTAACAGCTCCCTCAGGTGAGATCTTTTACCACTCATACAGGCTGGAATTTTGTTGCACCAACAATGTGGTCGAGTATGAGGCTTTGATTCTGGGACTCAATCTAGCAATTAAAAAAGGTGTTACAATCTTAGAAGTGAAAGGGGACTCAGAACTCATTGTATCACAAGTTTTGATGAGATTTTCCACTAAAAATGAGAAGTTGAAAAAGTATCAAGATGTGGCTCAAACCCTTTCAAAATCCTTCAGAAAAGTATCAATCGAAGTCGTTCCTCGAGAAGAAAACCATGTGGTTGATGCTATTCCTGTCTCAACTTCTACTTTAGAGCCATGTGAAGGACATTTTCACAACCTGTGCAAGATGGAGGTTCTTTTCAGACCCTCTGTTCCCAACAATTTGGAGCATTGGCAGGTGTTCGAGGATGATGATCAAATTATCAAATTCATGGAAAATAGCAAAGAATTTACCGATTCTCAAGTTTCTTTCCTGGATGACTCTATTGACTTAGAAGTCATCAACCTACAAAACAATACCTTACCATAAGGTTGTATTCCTCTAGAAAGAATTTTTGACAGATGTGATGTTTTCAAAGGAAACATAACCAATAACCAAGCTGAGGAAGCCCTGGAATTCAATATCGGTACAGAGATGGACCCGAGGATGGTTAGGATAGGAAAGGGGACCACTGAGAAATAGAGGAATGAAATACTAGTGCTCATCGGAGAATTTAGAGACACCTTTGCTTGGAACTATGATGATTTAAAGGCCTATAGGGGGGATGTCATCCAACACGCCATACCCTTGGCAGAAGTATCCAAGCCATTCCGACAAAAGCTAAGGAATGTCAACCCAAAGTTGGAAATCCAAATACAAAAGGAACTCCAAAATATGGTTGATGCTGGTATCATAGCCCCTATTAGGTATTCTTCTTGGATGTCGAATTTGGTATGTGTTCAGAAGAAAAATGGTGATATCCGCCTGTGTGTTGATTTCCACAACCTCAACCAGTTGTCTTTGAAGGATAATTATCCCCTCCCAAACATGGAACATTTTCTTCAATGGGTCACAGGGGCAGGGATGATGTCTATGCTAGATGGGTTCTTAGGGTACAACCAAGTCTTACTCAAAAGGGAGGACCAACTCAAAACTGCACTCACTACACCTTGGGGAACCTTTATGTACTTGAGAATGTCGTTTGGTCTTATGAACACTTGTGCCACTTTTCAGAGAGAAATGGACTTTGCCTTCAGAGAAATTATACAAAAGATCATATAAATTTACCAAGATGACCTCACAGTTGTATCCAAGGATAGGAAAGACCATCTCTCCCACCTTAGGATTGTTTTTTAGCAGTGCAGGAAGTACGGTATCTCACTGAATCCTAAGAAGACTGTTTTTGGGATTGATGAAGGAAAAATGTTGGGACACATGGCCTCACCAGGAGGAGTCTCCATTGATCTTGAAAGATTTCAATCAATAAAATATGTCGACCCTCCGGTCAACAAGAAAGACCTGCAATCTTTTCTTGGAAAAATCAACTTCATCAGCAGATTTGTGCCAAATTTTGCTGAAAGGATAAAACCATTAAGTGCCCTAATGAAAAAGGATGTTGCCTTCAGGTGGGGAGATGAGACCAACAGATCTTTTGAAGATATAAAAAATTCTATCTCCCAAGCCCCCGTCTTGATTAGTCCTGATTTTTCGCAAGGTTACATAATATTCTCGTTTGCATCTCAGGATACTATTGCGGGTGTCCTAATGCAAAAGGATGTTGATAACTATGAACATCCCATGGCCTTTATGAGAAAATTCCTAAGAGACTCAGAGTTGAACTACTCCATCATAGAGAAACAAGCCTATGCTTTGGTCAAATCCCTCAAACATTTAAGGAACTACATCGGTTACAATAAAATCAAGGGTTATGTCCCATACCCAGCTGTGAAAGATGTTTTATCACAACAATTCTACATGGGTACTCGAGGAAAGTGGGTTTCAAAAATCCAAGAGTATGACTTAGAAATAAAACCCACCAAGATAATAAAGGGACAAGGTTTGGCCCAAATGTTGACTAAAAGCAATCAAGAAGCCATACAGATGGGAAAAAATGAGCAAGTAAATGTAATGATCAGTGAACTAGAACATGACGAGTGGTATTCCGATATCATTTATTATCTAAAGAAATTGTCTTTCCCTAATCATTTGGTGGATTACAAGAGAAGGGATTTGAGATTGAAGGCTATGAAATATTGCTTGACCAAGGATGGACTTGGATGGAAGAATCCTGATGGAATTATACTTCGATGTGTAAATAATGAAGAGGCAAAGAAGATATTGGAAGAATTGCATTCTGGGCATTGTGGTGGACACTTTGTTTCTCGTACTACTGCCCATAAGATATTGAGGGCTGGTTATTATTGGCCAACACTCTTTTCAGATACCTATTAGCACATTCGATCTTTCCAACTTTGTCAGTACTTCTCTGGAAAACCAAGACTCCCAGTGCAGCCTTTGAAACCGGTGGTAGTAGAGGCACCCTTTCAGCAATGGGATCTAGATTTTGTTGGTGAATTCAAAGACAATTCAAGTAATGGCTATCGGTGGATCCTTATAGCTACAGACTATTTCACTAGATGGGTTGAATAAATTCCTACAAAAAAGGCCACTGAAGAAGTAGTCATGAACTTCTTAGAAGATCGGATCATAACTAGGTTTGGCGCCCCTTCCAAGATCACTACAAATAATTCCAAAGCTTTTAGCTCCTACGCTCTGGTATTATTTTGTTTCAAATATGGCATTACCCTATCCCATTCCTCAATATACTACCCGCAAGGAAATAGATTCGCAGAATCAACCAACAAGAACCTCATGGATATTCTAAAAAAGTCGTCGAAGAAAATAAGAAGTCATGGGATAGAAAAATAAAATATACATTATGGGCAGATCGAATAATGACAAAAACTTCCACAGGGAAAACTCCTTTTGAGCTAGTATATGGACTTGAAGCAAAACTTCATGTGAACCTCCAAATCCCTATCCTTCGATTTGCTGAACAATACGCCACAAATGCAGAAGAAATCCAAGGAAGGATCAATCATCTAATAGAACTAGATGAGACATGAAGAGGTGCCTTGGGTCAAATGAAGAGAAACCAAGACAAGATAAAGAACACCTTTGATCACAAAGCCAAGGAAAGAAGTTTCACCAAAGGATATCTTATCCTGTTGTGGGATATAAGAAAAGAGAAGCATGGCATGCACAAAAAATTTGACATCCTATGGGGAGGCCCTTATAAGATCAAGAGTTGTGCTGGTACGAATTCTTTCAACCTGGAGACCATGGAAGGAGAGATTATGAAATTGCCAGTAAACGCTTTACATATCAAGCGTTACTACCCCCCATACACATGACTCCATAGGTAAGTATAGGTAGGTAGGAATTCTTCCGTGTATTATACCATTTGCATTTCATGTTAGTTTGTTTCCTCACATGCATATTGATTGTTTTATTTTAGTCATATATATATATTATATTTGCGGGATGGAAATACCACCCCACCTTGGTTACTAATGCCCTTTTCAAGTATGAGCGGGTCTACAGGTTTATGCTAGAGATGTTGAGGTTCTCATGTGCTCTACGGTGAGCACATGTCCCCCACTTGGAGCCAAATGTTATCCCCGATTTCAAGGGATAACTAGGAGATCATGTCTCGAGGCCCACAGGTCTTAGACATGGAGTACCGAGAGCAGGATTGACCTGAGCATGGCTCTGGAGGGCCCATATTTCTTCTTCTTCATCAAACTTATCTTGTCAGCAGCAGTAGCATCCATCACCTTCACCTTGGACTTGTATCGGATAAGACTCTTTCTCCATGAGGTAATTGGTCCAGGTATCATGGTATGTGTCATGTTTGATCATTATAACTTTTAGATATATGCATCAGATTCCTTTCATTTCTGATGACTGCTTGGATCTTACACTAACCCACTTGACCACAGTTGGGGGGATTGACAAGGTACACTAGCAAGCTTGTACCCATAGGTTTTGGTTAGCCACCAGGGGGGATTTTGAAGAGCCATCATCCGCTCCCATCATATTAACATTTTTACATCTTATCTCCCATTCATCTATTCCATTCCCCTAGTCTGGACATTAGGATGACCTATTTGTGGGCTTACACCTTATCCTGTGGGAAGAAGGGACTAAAGGCCCAGGGGGTAAAAGCAGCTGATAAGAGATAAAATCCATAAAAAATAAAACCTAGAGATAACTCACCCAGGGATCCCCGAGGAGAAAATAAAAGGCCTCTCGATAAGAAACAAGAGGGACCCAAAGAAAAATAACAAAACAAGAACTAGCCAAGAGGATGGGGGGTCTCATCACGAGCCAACCCATTATGTTCATAGGTACCTAGCAGTATGACATTGCAATTATCTAGTTACCATGCCAGGGCAGTGACCTTTGGTTGCATGGCCAAGGGAAAGGGGGTCTCATCATGAGCCATCCTTATCATCTCTATGAAAGTACTTGTGGGTAACATTGTCAGCTCTGGTCACCACACCAAGGCAGTGTCCTGTAGTTAGACCTTGAAATAGAAAGAAAGAAAAAGTGATAAATAAAAGAAAGAAAAAAGGCAATAAAGGGCTTGGAAAGAATTGCATGCATGACAAGTACAACTCACCTCCTACAAAGGCACCCACAGATAATATCACCCGTCTTCCACTATGTCTGGACATCCTTTGACCACACCACCTCGTATTACATGGCTTGGATGATATCCTTTGGGAAACTTTCATTTTCTTATGGATGTTGGCCCAATAGGGCACTTTATCTTTTTCTTCAGCTTTCTATAGTAGGTCATTGTAATGTCTTTGAGCTATTAGATGATATGCTAGGGTTTTTATGCATGTATTTGATAAAATTAATGATAAAATATGATTGACATTAATATGATCCCCGGGACTAATGAGCCCATGGAGGGTGAAGTTTTTGATGTGCAGGACCATGCCCGACGGAAAGGTACCAGGTGGACTGGTACACATGGGGAGATGATTAGTTCGAACCTCCATGGGGCACAAAAGCCCATTAGATGGTTGCTGGGACCTCATCAGGGGTAGAGACAGGACAGTGATTGGTCGAGCCTTTGCATGAGGGAAGAAGAAGGACATTTTCATCCAGGACACTTTGGCTGAGCCGAGCCCTAGGGATTTGACCCATTGCAGGTGGAACATGTCACTCTGATGGCCCAGGACGTCATCTAGGAGCCCTTGATGTCACCTCCAGTGTATGGTACCTTGACAGAGCATTTTGGCACATGTGGCAGAGTTTGGAGGCCCAGAGAGGGCCAACGTTTTTCATCTAGTGCTGTGATTTTCCCTAAAAAGGGCCAACGTCTCCCTCAAAGGGGCTAGACGTCTTGCTCATTGCTCATTTATGGTTTTTTTTTAGCAGTTTAATGTAAAACGGTATGATTTTTAGTTATTATCCTTGTCGGTTGTTTTAATGACCTAATTTTAATTAAAGGTCATTGGATGATATATATTGAGGATGTTTTCCTTCATTTTGACATAACACAATTCACTCACACTTGTGAGGTCTGATTTTTGCGCCCTTATTGGGTATATTTGTTGCATAAGTGAGGCGCACTTGCTATTGGAAGGATATTTTTGGCATTTTATGGCATTTCTCTCAAATAAGGCTTACAACTAGGGGTTGCTTATGATTCTCTTCATGATATGTAAGTGAATTTTCTTACAAAACTTCTTAATTGAATGGTTGTAGGTGTAATCTCTTGCATTTTCTTATTATATTGCTGATTTAAAACCCTAGGTAACAAGCACACAAGTAGGTCATTGTTACATGTCCCCTTAGAGAGAGATTTTTTCAGCCATTGAAGAAAAGAGATTGAGCCTAGCCATTGCTACACTTATCTTGCTTCTTCCCTTGAGCTAGCGTTGAAGTTTATAGGTTGAAAGAGGGTGACATCCTAGGCCTGGGTTATCAACACCTAGGGCCTTCATCTTCTAGTGTTTGAAAGCCTTTTCCTTACAACACTTTCTCCCTTAGACTTATTCTTTGTGCTAGCCATTTGCCAAGTTGACCTAAAGAAGGAGGAAAGAGCACGAGACCTTGCTTAAGCAACACCGGAGTGAGCCTCTTTCCCCTAGGGTTTTGATTCTAGGGCCATGCCTTTGCAGCACCATAGAACACTACCTTCTAGTCTTTAAGTCATCATCCTTTCAAAATCTTGTGCCCTTTTCTTATTTGACTCCATATACCCTAAGGCACTGATATTTGACCTCCAACGTTGAAGTCTTAGTGTACAAAACTACTTTCAAAACTATAATTTTGAAACCCTAACTAACAAAACTAACCTAATTAAGGCTGACGTCATAATTGGTTATCTCATCTTGATGCAGCAAAAGTTGAATATAAGAAATGAAGTGATGATTTCAAGCATTTATTGATCAAATTGTTGATTGGATATATTGTTGGCTTAGTCATCTCTATAGATATTGATTAATTGATGGTCTTTCATAGCTAATTGAAAAAACATTGACTTCATTCTATATCTATTGCATTACATTGCTTATTGAATAATATCAGATAGTTATTGAAGTACTAACCCTTTGAGTTATAGCCTGCATATATATATCATGTTGCTATTGTTTTGTTCTAGGTAGGTGTTTTCAATAGGGCATACACTCTATTTATTGGTTGATTAGCTCGACTGTCTGACATTGGTGGTAGCCTGTGAGGAGGGAACTCTAAAACTTGATTTTATACCTTCTTCCTCTTCAAACCCCAGGTTGTCAGGGACGTCTCCCCTGGGCTAACCTCCCTAAACAGAAAGAACCTCCCCATCGAGGTGACATTGGGTGGGGAAGTTTCCTGTTATGCCAGTTTTCCTTCTATCCTTTAGCCTTTGACCTAAACTAAAAACTGAGTGATAACATGACATATGGGTTGGATTTTCCGTATTCAGTTGTTCGAAATTTTGATATTGCTGAATGAGAGAGGGTTGAACAAAAATCACCCCAACATGAGGATGTGGGGGAGCGATGGGTTGTGGGCGACCAGGAAATGGAAAGTACTGATTCTAAGGGGGTAACGATCCATAAGGTACATACGAAGGCATGGTGCTTTTGCTAGTACTATAAGCTAAGGTAGAGGGGGTACCAAAACTTGTTTGAATAGGTGGGTGTATGGGGGTTGTCGGTGGTGGCCCACTGATGGATGGAGGCATAGCAACAGTGCATAGTTGTTGATAAGGGGGTGGGGGGTAATAAGAAGTGCCCTCATATGCCGACAGGTATTGAGGTGTTCCATACATTGGTGGTTGTTGGGGTTATGGACCGTGGTGAGTGTTATTACCAATTAGTTCGTCTGCTAAGTGACACATCCCAGGTTTGTCTTGGCCAAACAGCACAGGTTTTGGGAGATTAGGAAGTATAGTGTATAAGTACCCCGACTATGAATAGATGAGGTCGTACTATTGAGCCTTACTGATGGCTTCTTCTTCTGATTGAGGAAAGGTGGAACTACATCCTTACTGAGGAGAGAGACAAGTGATCTAAGAAACCAGTCAAGACACTGTTGTTTGGTGGTTTCTGCTTTACACAAACTACGTCTCCTACGCCACTCGTGAATGTGACAGCGATGTGTGTGGCTGAGGTTTGTTTGAAATTAGAGAGTAATTCCAGACCATTGTCATGGTAGATTGGTAATTGGAAGAAGGTCAAAAATGCCTTGGCCAAGGACTCAAAAGTCGCATGGGACCCTAATTTTTCATCTACATACCATTTGGCTGATGGGCCAGTTAGTGTGCAATGAAATAATCGCAGTCTGATGGAATCATCCATAATGTTGATGGAAGAGTACCATAGGTGAAAAGTCATGACATGGTTGGCAGGGTCATCTCCTATCTTTCCTTCAAACTTGGGGATGTTTGAAGGTAGTTTGGTGGGCATTGCATGCCATGTGGGGTCATGCAATATAGGATCATTGGTGAGTTTTCTTAGATCTGGTATGTTGAGAGAGGCCAAATATGGCATCTATAGTGGGGGGGGAGGATTAGCTCTAGCCATGGTGTAAGTGTGTTGTGAACCTAACCCTTGAGGGGGGCTAGGTGGGTTGGTACTTCCCCCTTGAGAGGAAGTTGGTCCTCCACTTCTGTGTAAAGGAGAACGAGTGTATGGCGGGACTTGGGAAGTGGACCCAAGTAATGTGGAACCAAGAAAAGTTGATCCTAAGATAGTATCACTCACAGGAGTGTGTGAAGGTGGTGTTGATGAGTGGGCAAGATCAGGCACTCCCCCTAAGATAGGAGGAAGGTTTAGCAAGCATCGGGAACGACGGGGATTCTGTGGGTCCCCTATGATGTCCAACTAGATGAGTGAATGTGTACAAATGGTGGTGAGAGTAATAAAGAAACAAGAGCCTTTGTTGCAAATTTTGAACTTTACATAATATATATATCCAAATCAATATGTAGTCAGAAGTGCATCATATATAAAGTGGTTTGAAAAAGAAGCATATATGTGGATAAGTGGGTTTTTTCCACGTGGGGAATCAAAGAAAACAAATGCTCGTGTCCTAGAAGACGTAATGTCCTTCCTCTCAAATAGCACTAGACCTTCCAATAGTACTCAACAGTGGGGTCTGAAGTCACCAGAAGAGAAACTAGTGAAGGATGAAATAATCAGTTATAATGACGGGTAAAGGGGGCATATCCCAAAAGAGCTGGAAATATTTCCCAATAGCCACACAAAATCCGATCAAGGTGCAATTGCAACCCACAATTGCCACCTGGGTAGATGTCCTAAATTTTGGTCACTAGGTACCTCGGTCAAAGTGCAACATTTAGATTTTCGGCCTCAAAAATGGGTCATGGGCTGGATCCCATCCAAGAGGTGGGTGCCTCAAGGGGGGATGCATAGAACAACCGGACCTCGGCCTTCAAGCCTTCACGGGTATCTCCCTGCCTTATGGTGTTAGGAACACTTGACTTGGAGGATTTTTAGTTCCCTATTTGACAACTTCTATGGTTTTGACAATGTGAGAACTAGATAACAGGGAGTTATTTGGATGCTTATCCCCAAAATCCTACCTAGACTATAAAATTTCTTTTGGCACCTCCTGTGGAGGAAAACTTAGTGAGTTTTTAGAAAAAATTTAGATGTAGTTGTTTTGAGAGGTTGCGGGTGTGAACCAACCTCGTTGAATTTAAATGGGAGTGGATAGGTTCATCAAGAAAAGGGTGGGGTGTTTCAGAATCCCTTTCGAGCAAACTTACTTTGACCTCCACGTTTCAAGAAGAAGCTATGTGAGTGATAAGTGACTTTTGTGTGTGAATGACTGAAAGTGTGCCAATTTTTAATGAATTAGGTGTCACCTTGTTGCATGTGGACTTTTCTTGGTCCTTACAAGTGTTGATTACCTAATTAACTAAATGCCTTTGGTACAACCTTGCGTAATTCAAAAGTCCCTAGGAAGCTAGCATGTGGACATGTGGGTCTGTTACTA
>JZKD02S0789915.1:558633-597747 GCA_000966675.3 Picea glauca | reverse complement strand
TGGCGGGGGGCCTCCGAAATGCATTTCTGACCGTAGATCTGAGCTCACAGATCCTGGCCGCCCAGATCCATGCCCCCTTTAAGTCCAATGCTCCCGAGTTTCATCGATGGATGGACGGCTAAGATGACTTTGGCGCTTTCACTAGGAAAATCCTGAAAGGCCCCACCTTTGGCTCAGATCTTCGCTGCGTGTCCTTCAAATGGATAGTCCCGATTCTTTCAGAATTTCTGGCACTGAGGGTTCACGATGCAACGCTTCTCAAAATCCCGATTGACCAAACCGAGAAAGCATGGATGTATGCCATGTGCCCTCCAGAGGAACGGTCGGGATGGAATTTGATGTTAGAAGAGGGTTGCCTCCATTATCAGGCTCACTTGACGTGACCTGGCGCTAGGACCGTGGGCTCGGCTTTGAAGGGCGCTTATCGGCATTGCGGGGTTTGGGGTTTTGAGATGTAAAATGATGAGGAGCTCTTACCCCTCAAATCCCCGAATGCCGACATGACATGATCGTGCACCACGTGTCCATTTGGATGGACGATCAAGATCCTTCATGAATGTGTATAGACGCTACCCCTCGTGCTAATCCCGGCGCAACTCCGCTAACCGTGATTTCCCGTCGACCATCGATCTGTTCCTATGGATGAATCTGGACCGTTGACAACATAATTTTTCCCACTCACTTTATTTTTAGCCTGAAATGGGGCTTTATGTGCTATGCTTGGGCATTCTTCATGCAACCTGCATACCTGGATGCTCTCGAGCCCAAGACAAGAATTATCGCTAACACTATTATCTATTTAACCTGTTGAATGTCTTACCAGGGAAAATTTTGCAAATTTTGATTATCTGAGCCCACAGAGAACTAATTTCTATCGTACAGTGCTTACTAAGACCTCGCCTCCCATTTTTTCTTACTGTGAGTATTTTTCCGCCTACCTGAGATATATGATCTCAAGCATGTATGTCGGGCAACCTTAGCGTAGTAGAGAAATCTATAGAAGAGATTTTGATTGACCTTATGGCTGAGAATTTCATGTCTGCAGGAGTATAGGCTTCATCGATGAGAGGATTGCAAGCATCTCCATCGACTTCACATCGATCTAGGCCCTCCCAAACCGTGACAGAGAAAAGAAGAAATCATCACGATGACTTGGCGAACGCGAAGCTCATCCCTTCAGTCCTGCCCGACTACATCCTTCTTCTGGCTTGTGCGATTAGTCGTGACAGCGTCTCGAGGGACTTCGACTATACACTGATCATTGAGTACCTACTGAGGGGGATATGCCTATTTGGTCTGCAGTTTGGAATAATTATGAAGCTCAAGATCAGTGATTACATCTTAGGAGATCACAAGAATTATGGAATGATCACACTGCACAGATACCTGACAAAGACAATGGGGAAGAAGCTGGAGATAATCCCCCAGCCGTGGACCATGGACATCACAAGATCAACCATCCTTAATGTAATGAAGATACAACACTTCAGCAGATATTAGGAGGTTAACACATGCATTAAACTCCTCCTATCATGCTACCATGGAGGTTACCTGTGGTTGGATAGGCGCATCACTATAGATCTGACATTGATCCATCGGATCACTGGATTGAGCGTGCAAGGACCAGACCCGCAGGATTTTTACCTAGCGAAGGCTGCAGATCGCGCCCTAGTGCAATGAATAAAAGACGTCTACCACGATGTAGAGAAAGGAAAGCGGGGCTACAAGGTAGCCTCCATCAAGAATGGCATTTTGCGCTTAGCTTGTCACTTGATCGTTGGTAAGATCATCAAGATGAATAGACCAACGCAAGTCACAAGGTTTGTCGTTGACCTCGCAGGAAAATGCGTTGAAGGAATGCAACCGAACTGGGTGAGCTACCTCATCAACCAGTTGGAGCAGTATTTCCAAGCAAAAGAATAGGGATACGAGTTTCACTTCAGTTGGTTTTTGATTCTCATTGCCTTCATCACTTGGGAGATGTCGGAGGGAGCGGCCTTCCCTGAAGTTGATTTTTCTGAACCATTGGCCACGAGGTTCACTACCCTCTAGTATTCGAGTGACATGGAGAAGCAATGGAAGTTAAATGTGGTGTTCCACACCTATTACTTGCAGCTGAGGAGGGCCATTGAATCCTTCCCTCGAATGACACCGAATACACTTCATAGGTTCATCCCAATAGAGAATTTCCATGTAGATAGGAACTTCGTTTACATCACTGTGCATGGGGATGAACACAAGGAAGAGTGCCAGTCCTATTACAATCTCACCGGGGAAGATATGGAGGAAATAACCAAGGAATGGCCTATAAAATTCCTTGTATTAGTCGAACAAATAGAACTCTCTGACCCCAACCTCATTGGTAGTCATGAAGTCACCTAGGAAGAGGTGCAAGAACTAAACAACGCATCAGAGGAGACTACACTAGATTCACCTAAAGGAGGAGGAGGTGACGAAGTATACCAAGAAGAAGAGGAAGGGGAAGAAGACAAAGAGGAACAGGGTGAAGTGAAACTGCCTAAATATCCCATTACAGAGGCTGAGATGTCTAAGAAAAGAAAGGTTTCTCCAAAGAAACCTTTAGCATGGAAGAAGTCAAGAGCCAATAAACCTCAGTTACAGACTGTACTTATAGTGGATGATATTGACCTCATAATCGCAGCTATGTCAGATACCTCAAAGGATATTTTGCAGTGAAGTGAAGAAAAACAGGAGTCAATGTATGATAGGATTTAGGTGGAGCTCAAAGGGGTACAACAAGATCTCTATTCGAGCCGCACAGTGTCTGCTGCATCATTGTCATCGGGGCATATAAAATAAGGAGATGAGCCTGCCCAACTATGAATACTAGCAGATGCGATAGAGGCTATCCTTCATCGTGTATAGGAAGAAAAATAAGAGGCCACATAGGCATTAAAGAAATCAAAGGAGGAATTCCTAGAGAAACATCAGGTTGCGCAGCAAGAGAAAGATGACCTCCAGGCAAAGTTTGTAGAGGATAGAGTGCAGATCCAGAAGGAAAAAGATCAGTTGCTCGCGGAGTAGATTGGAGTTAGAGAAGCAGTCACTAGATCACTTCACTTTGTGTCGGGTCTAGCATAAATGGATGAGAAAACAGCTGAGAGCCAAGTGGGAAAGCTCGTTGAAGCCATTCAACAACTTCAGGCAAGAGTAGCAGAACTGGAACTACAAGCAATGTCAAGAACTACGCAAGAAGTGCAAGATCAGAGGGAAGAAAATGCGACGAGCGTAGTCAAACGAATCAAGGCATTGGCATTAGAATGTAAGCAATTGAGTGCCCGAAGTGCACATACCTACGAGCACCTGGCAGAAGACCCAGAGCTGAGGACATTGGAGGCACAAATCTAGGAGGCAAAGAAACAAGCATCAATAGTGCAAGCATAGTTGAAGCTACTGTCAGCAGTCGAGAATATGAAAAGGTCATAGGAACAAATCGTAGTTCAGCCGCAGGTCCATGCTATCTAGAGTAGAGTCATGGAAGTGACCCAAAGACTCCAACAGGTGCAAGATGAAGACTATATCCTTTTTGAAGATATTGAAGGACAAGGTGCACAACTAGAACAAGTGGTCACCATAGTGGAACAATGCTTAGAAGAGCCTGTCACCGAGCAGGCCATTCAGGAGTTCATTGAGCAGGAGGCTCTAGAGATGTAGCAAGTCCAGGTATCTCGAGCCAAGATTGAGGCCTTCGAAGTAGAGTTACCCAGATTAGAGTGACTCGGGATGAGTCGTAGGTTAGTGTTGGGGCCATGTTGGCCCTTGACCAAGTTTTGGAGAACCTTGGTCATGTTTGACCACTTTTGGGACTTCGACAAACTGGTCGAAGACGGAGCACCCAGGTGAAGCAAAGATCATGGGATCTCTCCCCTTTTTGTGGGATTTTTGGTTTTAGGGTTTATGTAAGGGGTATGGGATGTCGGCCCATGGGTTTAACCATGCGTATAAATAGATAGCTAGGTGATGTAATAAAGGATCATCAAGTCAGTTGTAAGCTAGTGTACTAAGTGAAAATAGCTATGAATGCTTTGAGCATTCCATATGTTGAGACTTGTAGAGCTAAGTGCAAGTCACCTGTAGTGCTTTGTGTGTAGATTGTGTAAGGTTTTGTGCTTGGACCTAAATTGGGGAAGGAGGATCTAGCGAGGTGCGTGCAGATCTCCTATCCTATGCGGAGTTGGATTTGTGTCTCTGTGCATGTAAGGAGATTGAAAGAAGTTAATAAAGAAGAAGAAGAGTTGGTGGATGTAGCCCCGTGCTAGGGGTGAACCACCTATATCATGTGTTGTGGTTTCTTTATGCGATATAGTTGCTATGTTATTGATGTGATTTATGCTTAGTGTTGTAATCTTTATGTATGTTAGATTTATCTGATGTAGTGGCTTAATGCTTAATAACATGAATGAATGCTAGATCTTTTTGATGTTATGTGCTAGATGGTTAGATGTGTTTAGATCTTGATGAATACTGCGTTGTCTTGTAATTAGGCTTTTAGTATACGATGTGAATAAGGTATAAAGACTAATGAATGCTAACTGCTAAGTTCTCTGTTAAGAATTGTGATCACAGATCTATGTCCCAGCTAGGTTGTAGACACTTGAGTCCTACATCCCCCCTTGCCTCTACCTCGGGTGAGACTTCATTTGTTTCACAGGTGTTGCCAAAAGGGTCGGTAGTTAGGGTTTCTTTGGTACGTTGTTGAAGTGATGAACCCCGGGTCTATCCCTGTGCCAACACCTGTCAAGTTGCTATGGATTTTTGTGGTTGATTACTTTGAATACGGACTTGCCATTGATTGTATGGTAGTCATGTTGGTATGGAATTTAGTTACTTCCTTTATGATAATAACGATAAACCTTACGTTGCCAATTTCACTTCTAAGGTTCACAATCACCCTCCTCGTGTCAAATAACTCAGTATTATTAATGGAGAAGGCTTCTGCCCCATTTCAATTTGATGCGAGGGTACGCGTTGTTTCCACAGCTTATTTGATTGATTATTTTGTTTTACAACAGTGTCCGATTGTGATTTGATATACAGTCACTGGTATTTGCACTTATGATTATTTGGATGATGGTTGTCATTGGTTACGAATGCTTGGTGTTTATCACACATGTCGTGTTCTATGTATGGTGTTTTTCAAAGTAAATTAATGAGCATGGTAACTATGGTTTCTTTGGGGTCAAATGACTACTGAACTGGATGACTATAGAAAGTATATCCATTGCATCCCTGTGTTTGTTGGTTTAATAAGCCTGAGTGTGCATAGCTTGTTCAATCACGGTGTGAATAAATCAAAGAAATCTTATATTAAATCTATATCTCAACACGATATGATGATTTATTATCATGACTGTGTGTTTCTGGTGATAAGTGGAAATGTTTCACCGTGGGGTTTTGTTAGCTGTGCACTATGTGTAGTATGGATAGCTTGTTTTTTTACTCAGGGATACCCACGGAGTTTTAAGCATGTTATTTATTGCAATTGACCACTAGTTAAGGCAGGCATGTTGTTTATGACAGTCATGTTGGATAGGTGTCCCATCTTTTAAGTCACATTGAATTGTTTTTTTTTTACAATGGCATAAGTACATTTCCTGGGAAAATTACTCCCACATAGCTTGTGTCTAAATGGTTTCTGCTGGTTGTATGATTAATTGTCATTTTAGGCGTGGCAATTTGGTATTGTTTATTTGGGTTACTGCATATAGATGCTGACGAATATCATTGCATTCTGATGGGCTCTATTGTAGTAATAGTGACTTCATTATCATTTTGAAAACATGACTTCTGAATATAGTTGTGGATTGAAGAAATGCATGGGCAGTGGTCGATTTTGATAGTTACATATTGGAAATGGGTATTGTTTGTAAATTTTTATAAAATGCAGAGTGTGTGGATGAAGGAAACAAAACCTCTTACAAATTTTGTGGAATACTTATTGTTTTATAATGGCACTGTGTTGGATATTTGATTCATGAATAGTGAACTAGTTAAACACACGGGAATTAATTAATTGGTTGATGAATCTTCTTTCGAAGAATGTTATGGATCACTTAATTAATTTCATGAACAATAATTGTTCTTCTTCCATTCCATTATTTCACTTTCTGCTAATTACAAATCCCGTCACCTACGATATTCATATTTCACTCCCTGTTCTGAGATTGATTACAGTCAAGAGAATTTCTGTGTTAAAGTGGATGAAAGTGGCAGTGTCTTGGGTGGATGGCAGTGAAGTTTTATTGGTTTTCTTTACAGTTGATTGTTGTTGATATTGAGCAGTGACCATTTCTTCTCCCATTTCATTATATCATATTTTCACTCATTACAAACCCCTCATGTATCCCTGAACCCTTTTCACCCCCATGATCATTGATTAACAGTAAAACAATTGTATGGATTGGATTGCATGATCCTGACACATTTTGAGAAAAATCTATTTCATATTTTTAAGAGTTGTCATGCATGGTTATTTAAAATACTATTTTCTAATCAATTACACATGTACGATGATTTTTTTCAGTCGAGGAAGCCATGGCCAAGGAAACAGAGGTAGAGGTAACTCGAACCGAGGCCCAAGAAGGCACATCTTCTCTATACATTTTGGCGTTGATTCAGAAGAGCTTGGCCAAATGTTTCATGATGGATTATTTGATTGGATTGGGTAGGGAATAGTCTGACCTATGCCAGAAAGGCCTCCTTTCCAAGCCCCATGAGCCCCCGGTATCCCTGTGCCTCCTCATGTCTCCTTACAACCTGAGGTCACTGAAAACGATGGATGGCAGGATATTGTCCACCCGATAGTCTCCCAACATTATGGCTGGACCAACTTGTCCTTGCCTGCTCCTCCACCTTTGAACCCCATTGTCCAATATTCCCCTAACCACTCACCAGTGCAATCCTTCCATGCTAGCAAGATATTGAAGACTGAAGTCCATCATTCACTTGATAAAGGAAAAGCCACTGCTTCCTCTTCCTCACCCTCCAATGACTCTGATAAATCTATGTCTTCCCGGATGCATCTGAGGGATGATTGTTCCCACGTTATTAGCGATATTAAGCCTAAATAATCTGCATAACCAAAGGCAAATTCAGGGAAATCAAGAGGTGACAACAACAACCAAGGAAAGGTTTCATCACAGACTGGGAAATATGTCTTTTGCATTTTGTATATATAATTTTTTATGACAGTTGACTTCATGGATCTTTGGACAATATGTTTTATTTTGGATATATGAGTATTATTTTTGAAATAATTTCAAATTTCATGAGATAAAATTGCCAAAGTAAATATGTTGATGGGAGACACATGGAGGTGTGTTTTACTTAACTAATGGTTATGTTATGATTATTATGAACTAAAGGGAGTCACAAGGGGTCCCACCTACTAGTTATTATTTATTTATGACCCTTATTATAATTATTACTTTTCCCCCTAACTAAATTTAGTTGAGTTTTTTAAGTAACTTAACTAATGAGTTGGTTTAGCTACTTCAACCAATTCTAACTTGTTAAAATAAAAAGAAAAGGGAGGAACAAGAGGAGGATAGAAGTAGAAGCATGCTAAGGTTTTCTCTTTGAGTTTATGTTTAGATAGTTCAGTTTCTATTCAATCATATATTCATCACAGACTAATTATTTTTTGTGATAGCAGGGTCTTATTGTAGACAACAATATTCAGGGCTGAATCAAATCATTCAGACACTTGTTTTTCAGAGGTGTTGATTTATCTTTGATAGTCTATGTAGACTTGTCTATTTGTGAATTAATTTTCATGACTGATAAAGGCTATTGTGAAAAGTCAAGTGGGAAGCAATATGTGGCAAGCTTATCCATCTTTTAGAGTTCAGTTTTGGTTTTTTGTCAGAGGTCCTTTTGTATGTTCCATCAAGGATGTCTAAGTTTGACTTTGGTCCAAGATTTCTATATGAGATTTTGTAAAGAAAATGACTCTTTGGTGAATTGGAATGAAATAAAGGATTTCTTTATGTCTCAACTGTCTTGATTATCATCTTGGTGTCTTTACTTATGTTCTTACATTTATTTCAGAAACTATTATATTCTAAAAATTACATAAAAAGTGAATTTCCAGCAAGCTTTTTGTTGATAAAAGACTAGCCTAAGCACTCGTAATTAATACTTGTGAGTTAGGATGTTATTTTTTCTGTTGGCTATAAACATAGGGTGATATTCCTATCTACCTTGATTTACCCAAGTAAATTCTAAAAATGCTTGAGTAAGATCAATTCATATCTTTTCATCAACATTTATTTGACGACCATACTAGGGAGATCTTCGATATCTCTTCGGTTAGTTTTTTTTCTAGATTTTCATCGATACATATTTCTTTTTTTGTTATTGATTCTTTGACTGTTTTGTTATTCATGATTTTTCCTGTTGCAAGGAAGCCCAATCTTGAGCCCGGTCTCCAAGACTAGACCAACATTGCTTTGAACCTATTTCATACTATTTTAGACACTGTTAGGACCCGTGCTGAGCTTAATCGTTCTTGGGCAGAAATTGAAAGAGATATTAGTGTTCAAGAACAATTGGAAGCTAGAATTAGGTAGCCCAGAAATCAGAAGTAACCTTTTGTTTCCTTAGTTTTGACCTTTCTTTCATGTCCTTATATTCTTGTGCTTCTAGAAGAAGAAGAGGCTTGTAACCTAAAATCAGTCCTATTGCCGAAATAGGAAGAAGAAATGTAGTGTTATATGTCCAACAAGGTGCTCTAAGGAGGGATTTATCTGATTCATCCAGATCATCTTTCTTTCCCTCATCTCTCATCCACAAGATGACATCTAGTGGTGGTTTTGGTGGCACTGGAAGTGCTTCATCTTCCCAATCTTCTTCATCTTTAGTGATTGGTTGCTTATACAGCCACCATATCCCAGTTCAATATACTACAAATCCCACCAAAGTCATTAAAAAGTATGGGATTTTTCAGTTTGAAGAAGATACCACAACCACACTGTGGCATGTGTCCTCTCCTCTTAACTTAGCACCTATTACTCGCCTTTTGGCCCTTGACCAAGTTTTGAGGAATACTTTTTCATAGTTGACCATTTGGTACTTCGATTTCCTGTCGAAGATGAAGCACATAGTGAAGCGGAGATCACGGGATCTCGCCACCTTTTGTGGAACCTTTTTGGGTTTTTTTGGGAATATTGTAACGGGAAAGGGATGTCGACCATTGTTTAGGCCTTTTTATATGTACAAATAGAGGTCTAGGCCATGTAAGAAAGAGGCCCTGTCTAGTCGATGGCTTAGTGCATAAGTTAGATCTATGTTATCAGAAGTCTGTGTGACTGTAAGAGCTCTGTGCATGTTGTACTCTGTGCATGTTGTAATAGTGCTGAGTGCATAGAGTGTGAGAAGGCTTAGTGCTTGGATCTACCCAGGGAAAGAGGATCTAGCGAGCTGCACAGATCTCTTGTTCTATGCAGGGTAAGGGTCATTGACGCTCTGTACTATAACTTCTTGACCAAGATAATATAAATAAGACTTTGTGGACGTAGCCCCAGGGTGGGGGTGAACCACGGTAACGGATTTGTTTGTCTCTCTCTTGCTAAGTGCTCTGATAGGTTTAGATATATTTATTGATGCTTTGTGTTTATGGGATATGAATGCATGCTAGATGTGATACATAAGATGCTAAGTGCTTAATCTATTGAGTATAACCTATTTATCATTGCTAAGTGCTAGATCTGAGTAATTACTGCGGTGCTCTGTTCTTTCTACGAAGTGTATTAATGAATGTATGTTAGGAAATAACTAATGCTAAGTGTGTTGTAAGCAACATAATCACAAATCTATGTCCCAGCTAAGGTTCTAGACACCTGAGTCATGCAACCACCCCTACCTCTACCTTGGGTGAGAATTCATCTGCTTCGCAAGTGTTGCCGAAAGGGCCTATAGTTAGGGATTTGTTGGTGCGCTCTTGAGCGTTGAACCCTAGGTCTACCCCTGTGCCAAAAAATGGTTCTATTGTCGGGACCTGGAACTGTGATTGCTAGGAACTGAAGAAGAAGAATCTTTGTGTGAAATAAGCTCAGTGTGTAGATATATTTCCCTAGTGCGCAATGTTCTGTTTGACTTGTGAATCTTTGTGCCAAAAAAAAAAAAAAGGTTAGATATGAAGAAGAGAGGTTAGATCTGAAGAAAAAGAGGTCAGATCTGAAGAAAAAGAGGTTAGATATGTAAGAAAAAGGTAATATCTATAAGCTTCGTGCTTTGATAAAGGTAAGAATAGTTAAAAGTCTTAGATTTGGAAGCTTTGTGCTCTGTAGAAGTAAGATAAGTGATTTTTTTTGTTTCTAAAGCATGGATCTAGGTATGTTTGATAGATTCTGTCCTAGCTTCAAAACTAGGGAATTAATAGATGAAAGAAAGTTTGATATGAATAGATCTGATAAGTATAGTGATAGATATGTTATACCTATGCATAGAAAAATTTTTGGGTCTAACCAATGGATGCAGGATCCTAGACAGAAATTTTTGCAGGCTAACCGTCATGATCCTAGCACACAATAATGAAAATTTGGGGATCATTGAAGAGAAAGAGAGGATTAACTCTTTGTTAAAATTGTAGAAGGCCCGAACATCTTGCTAAGGAATGCCCTGGGTGAAGACCTAGTTGTATTTGTTGTAAGGCTATGGACCATGAAGTATTGGATTGCCCTAGAATGATTTCTAGAATCAAAAATCTGAATATAGAGAAAGTAGGAGATCAAGAAGCCAAGATTATAGAAGAAACCCAGAATGAATCAAAAAATATATTGCTACAGATGAGAGATACCTTGAACGACCACCGACATGTTAGGCTATCAGAGATCTTCAAGAAGAAAGAACAGATTGAAGTGAGAATAGGATACTTTGACATTGACTATGTTTTGGATGAAGAAACATAGGTGAACATTATGACAGAAGGAACTTGGAAAGATATAGGAAGACCTGGCATGACCCCTTCATTAGGAAGAATAGGGTTATCCATAGGAAAGTTGGTAAACCTATGTGGAAAGCTCACTCAGATATCTATGAATGCTCATGGAGCTTCGACATAAGAATATTTTGAGATTGTTAAGTTCATGGAGGATAGCACCCCATTTACTATGTTACTTGGTAAACCTTGGATTGAGAAAGATCAAGCTATAAAACACGAATCAGAAAAGGACCTAGAACAACAGAGAAAAGAGTTAAGAGACTTCTTGACTAGAAGGATCACATAGTTGATTGAAGAACGAGAGAACAGATCAATGGTTCTTGACTTCAGGAACTTGGATGACGAAGTTGATAGAACGCTAGAAGAAACAAAGAGGACCGAAAAATATTTTGGACAAGTAATACCCATGGATCTGAAGAAAGAATCTCAGCACTACAAAGTTACCATGCCAGGAGAAGAAAAGAATCAGAATGAAAAAAGGATGACTAAGACGAAGCTCACTAGGAAGAAGGCTAGAAAACTCATGAAGAAGAAAGAGAAGTTAGAGAAATTACAGAACGTTTCAAAAGAAACCTTGCAGAAGGAAAACATGCAGAATTTGAGCTTCACCAGGATAGCAGAATAGTGACATATGGCACTTCACCATGTCGAAGTAATATAACCGTTAGACGACGATATACTCGTTGCACTGGTGGCCCAAATGGCTCGAAAGAAAGTTATGACCTGTTACCTAACCATTAGACTACACCATAATGGACAGATCAAGAGTTAATGGACCCTCCTATCCATTGCAAGAAGTCCATTACAGTTTTACTTACTTATCCCATCGTGCCATGCCCAGAAGACACTTTTGCTAATTGAGATCTTGAGCTCACAGAATACTCGCATTGTGAAATAGTGACTACCCTGCCTTTCTCTCTACTCGATTATGGTACCTTCATCCCATCGACAACTTGAGAAAGTTATCCTGAGCTTACATGTCCGACGAGCTTAGCACAGCAAAAGAATCAGTGAGATAAGTACTCATTATCTTAAGAACTGAAAGAGTTATGTCAGAAAGAGGAATGTCCGCCGGAATTCAAGCCTCGTCGTCAAGAGGAGTAGCATCTTCTCCATCCACTGCTCAATCTGGACCATCATGACACACTGTCGAGAAATGTACTAAACATATATATGACATCGCGAATGCCAAGATGATCCCGAGCATCTTTCCCTCTTACATACCTCCTCTGAAAGGTGAAATCAATCGTGACAGTGTGCCCCAAGATTACGACTATCCTATGATCACTGCATACCTATTGAAGGGTGTGCGTGCAGTTTGCACTGAGCAAACCAAGCTCACAGCATTGAAGTTTTGCGACTTCAACCTTGGTGACCGGAAAGCCTACAGTATTCTTACCCCACACAAGTATCTGACGATGACAAAGGGGAAGAATTCCAAGATCGTCCCTCAGCAATGAATGATGAACCTCGTGCAGTCCACCTTACTTAATGTAATGAAGATTCCACACCTTGGCAGGCACCAGGAGGTGAACGCTTACGTAAAATTGCTACTGGTGATCTACCATGGAGGATATCTTTGGTTGAACCAACATATAATGATTGATCCAATGTTGATCAATCAGATCACCGGGCTGAGCACGCAGGGCCTTGACCCGTAAGACTATTACCCTGGAAAGACCGCGGATTGCGCTCTTTCATAGAAGATTAAAGAGGCCTATGGAAATGTTGAAAAGGGCATGAGAGGTTACAAGGTACCCTCTATTGATAGTGGCATAGTGCACCTCTCCTGTCAGATGATCGCAGGAAAGTTAGTCCGCAAGAATATACCGATGCAAGTATCTAGATTTGTAGTTGATCTCGCAGGAAAATGCATAGGAGTCCAAATGAACTGGTTGAAGTACTTAGTGAATCAACTTGAATTGGATTGCAGAGAAACGCAAAACCAAGGATATGAGTTCCACTTCATTTGGCTTCTCATCTTGATCACCTTCATAGCATGGGATATGCTGGAGGATGTCATTTTTCCTGAAACCCTACCATTTGAACCATTGGCTGCGAAGTTTAGTACATTATGGTACACGACATATATGAGAAGGAAATGGTAGTCGAATTCCCTCTTTCACATTTACTACATCCAGTTGAAGACCGTGATACAAGCCACACCTCGCATTACTCTGAACACATTTCACAGATTCAGACCCTTAATGAAGTTCAACGTGGACCGCTAGTTCATATACGTAACTCCACGCACTAATGAGCACTAGGAACAACTTTAGTCCTATTATAAACTAACAGAAGAAAACCTTGAAGAGATCACCAAGGAATGGTCGGTGGACCTCCTCATTGCAGCAGATCCAGCGGATATTTTAGATATCAGCAGCCCAAAAGCTGCGCAGGACACACCTGGGCCCAGTAAGATGCAGAAGACAAAGAAGACAAAGGAGACAAAGGAGACGAAGAAAACTGAAGAAGTTCAATATGTGGATATCCGCTCTGTAAGGAAAGTTTATGTCACACCAGATGAAGAAGGTAATGACAAAGACCTAGAAGAAGTTGAACAACAACTCAAAGATGAAGTTGAAGTTCTAAAGAAAATAAAAGTTTCGTTAAGAAGAAAGCCAAAGGGACCGTGACCAAGATGAAGACCACACTCAATCCAGATGACTTCAACTTTCTCCTCGTGAATTTGAATGAAGCTATAGAAGAGATCATAGAAAAGTAGGAGGCCAAGCAAGAAACAATGTACAACAAAATTGAAACTGATCTCCAAGGAGTACAGCGAGCCCTCTAGTCTAACCGCATAGTCTCCATTGTGCCTATGCCATAAGGAATACCCGAAATAGGAGACGAGTCAGTTCAACTTCGCAGGATTTCTAACCTAGTCAAAGTACGCCTTCAAAAAGCATAAGAAGTAACAACACAGGCCACCCAGGCCCTAAAGCACACACACGAGGAAATCATAGAGCAGTTCCACACACGAGGAAATCATAGAGCAGTTCCAAGATGCACAGTAAGAGAAGGAGGCCATACAAGAGAATTTTGATAAAGAATGCACAAAGATATAAAAAGAGAAGGAGCAACTTCTCGCGAAGCAAATTGGGATCAAAGAAGTAGTCAACAGAGAATTTCGCTCTGTGACTAGCTTAGAACATAAGGCAGAAGAACCCATAGAATGCCAAGTAACAAAGCTTGTTGAAGTCATTCAGCAACTGCAACAAAGAGTAGTATAACTAGAGCTCCAAGCTATACTGATTACTCTACAAGAAGAATGTGACCAATGAGAAGTGAATGTCCAAAGTACAGTAGAAAGGATTAAGGCACTCACTGAAGAATGTAAGCAATTAAGTAGTAGAAGTGCGTAGATACATGAGAACCCTGAATTGCATAAATTGGAGTCACAGGTCCAGGAGGCGAAGTACCAAGCCAAGAATTTATAGGTATAGTTGAAGGCCCTATCGACCATAGATAAAATGAAGAGGTCCCATGAATAGTGCATCGTTCAGCAATAGATTCATATGATCTAGAGTAAGGTCATGGAAGTGACGCAACAACTTCAACCTTTGCAGGATAGGGCATGTCAACTATTCTTAGAGATTGAGAGCCAAGGGACATACTTGGAATAGGTCATGAACACAACACAACAGTGCTTAGAAGGACTAGTTAGTAATGCACTCATTCAGAAGTTTGTTAAGCAAGAAGCAGTAGCAAAGAAACAGGTCAAAGTAGCTTGAGTGAATATTGAGGCCTTCGAGGCAGAGTTACCCAGAGAAGAGTGACTCGAGATGAGTCACAAGTGAGTGTTGGGGGCCTGTTGGCCCTCGACCAAGTTTTGAGGAATACTTGGTCATAATTGACCATTTGGTACTTCGACTGCCTATCGAAGACGGAGTGCATAGCGAAGCGGAGATCACGGGATCTCGCCACCTTTTTTGGAACCTTTTTGGGCTTTTTTGGGAATATTGTAATGGGAAAGGGATGTCGGCCATTGCTTAGGCCGTTTTCTATGTATAAATAGAGGTCTAGGCCATGTAAGAAAGAGGCCATGTCTAGTTGATGGCTTAGTGAATAAGTTGGATCTATGTGATCAGAAGTTTGTGTGACTGTAAGAGCTATGTACGTGTTGTACTATGTGTGTGATGTAATAGTGTTGAGTGCACAGAGTGTGAGAAGGCTTAGTGCTTGGATCTACCCGGGGAAAGAGGATCTAGCGAGCTGTGCAGATCTCTTGTCCTGTGTAGGGTAAGGGTCATTGAAGCTCCGTACTATAACTGCTTGACCAAGATAATATAAATAAGACTTTGTGGACGTAGCCCCAGGGTGGGGGTGAACCACAGTAACGAATTTTTTTTTCTCTCTCTTGCTAAGTGCTCTGATATGTTAAGATATATTTATTGATGCTTTGTGATTATGGAATATGAATGCATGCTAGATGTGATACATAAGATGCTAAGTGCTTAATCTATTGAGTATAACCTTTGTATCATTGCTAAGTGCTAGATATGAGTAATTACTACGGTGCTCTGTGCTTTCTGTGAAGTCTATTAATGAATGTATGTTAAGAAATAATTGATGCTAAGTGCATTGTAAGAAAGATAATCACAGATCTGTGTCCCAGCTAAGGTTGCAAACACCTGATTCCTGCAACCACCTCTGCCTCCACCTTGGGTGAGACTTCATCTGCTTCGCAGGTGTTGCCAAAAGGGCCGGTAGTTAGGGATTTGTTGGTGCACTCTTGAGTGTTGAACCCTAGGTCTGCCCTTGTGCCAACATCACCCACTTCTGAAGTTTAAAGAGCATTTGACTAAGTTTTCAGAGAATAACATTTTCAATACCAATGAACACCTAGTGGCATTTTCTAATTCTTTTCATAACATAGAGGCTAACGACAATGACACTTGCATGTGCCTGTTTGTCAATTCCTTGGAAGGAAAGGTTGTGACTCACTTCTTTGACCTTCCTCCTAAGATCCTATCTACTTGGGATGAGTTAATCTTTTGGTTCTGATCCACTTATGGGCAATCCAAAAGCCCCGCTGAGAAGTTAAGGGAGTACAATAATGTTACCTACAAGGAGGGTGAGACTATCAATTCTTTTAACTTTTGTTTCACCAAATTGTACAATCAAATCCCCAAACTTATCCACCCCTAGAACCAAGCCGCGTTCATGCATTACTACAATGCATTTCCTTCTCCCTACCACCACATGCTTGAGATAAAATCCATTGATAATCTCAGTTCCACTCTACATACATGTTAAGAGTATGAAGAACAGCTTGAAATAACTAGTCTTCCCCGGGGAGAATCAGTTAGACAGACAGACATGTCTACTCTCTTGCAGCTAGTACAAGATATGAACAATCATATGATAGAATTTGAGTGGAAGGATATTGTCTCCCCTCTCACCCTTGGATCTTCATTCTCTTTTTCACCCCCTTTTAAAAACCTAGTTGAGAACAATTTTCATCCTAAGGCTATCCTCCCTCGGAGTTGGTATAACTTTTACGAGGAACACCACGAAGAAGCCACATATGAGGTAAAGAAGAGTGCCAGAGATAAGATATTTGGTAAGAGACTAGAAGCTACTATCATTGTCCTATAATTTGTGGATCTAGAGGATGTCATGGTTATCAATACTACAAACAAAGCCTATGCTCCCAAGGGAAAATTTGATCCTCCCCACAGTTCTTCTAGCCCGAGCTCATTCTCAACCACTACTGTGCCACAGACTCCTAAAATTCCTAAGAGTCAAGGAATCATTTCCCCTCCTCCCTCTTCCAAATACAATATCTTGAATCAATTTTCCAACATCAAGGCAGATGCAACCCTCCTAGACATGGTTGTCGTCCTTGAACAACATATGCATCTGAAACAATTCATGGAAGGAAAAGATTCCATTGTAGCCAATATTTCTGAAGAGATAAACAAAGAGGATTCTTCTGTAAATAAAGTATGCGTACATAACTTTAGATACCCTGTAAAAAACCCCCCTTTTTATATTTTTGTAAAGATCATGGATAATATTTCCCATTGTTGCCTCATTGATGGTGGTTCATGCCCAAGTGTCATGTCGAAGATTATTATGGAAGAGATAGGCTTGTCTTGTACAAACAAAAACACCAGAAGCATTCTCTCCTATAATAGTCTACAACAAACAACCATAGGCGAGATTAAAGATGTAACCTTGGTTTTATACGCTCACCCTGAGATAAGGACAACCCTCAGCATTCAGGTGATTGATATGCCTGTGAGAAATTATTCAATTATCTTGGGGAGATATTGGCAATCCCTAATAGGTGGATACCTCTCACTCGACGAGACACATTTATCCATTCCTCCGAATGGTAAGAATATCATAGTCATTAGAGAGGGAAGAATTTCACCCTACATAGAGATTGTTTCACAATCTAGCATAAACTATATCGAAGAAGACCTAGGAGTGTATTCCATCTTCGCTAAGGAAGATAACATTCCTTTGGAAAAAAATGATTTAGATGATGATATATGGCATATGCACTTTGATGGTTCATGCTCTAGTGAAGGTAATGGGGTTGGCATTATCTTGGTTTCTCCTGCAGGAAAAATTCATAATCTGTCATACAGGTTGGAGTTTGCTTATTCAAAAAATGTTGTTGAATTAGAAGCTTTGTTGTTAAGCATTGAGATTGCCCTTAATATTGGTTTTGGTCACCTTTCAGTTTTCAGAAATTCTAAGCTTGTTGTGAACCTGATATGTAAGACTTGCTCTCCTAGCGACAAGATGATGGAACAATATTCCCAAATTGTTTGGGCACTTGTTTTGAACATTCTATTTTTCAACATCACTCATGTTAAGAAGGAGTTGAATTCAATAACTGATCATTTAGTTGTCTTTGCAGCCTCACCTACTCAGCAACTCTTTCCTTGCTAGCTTGATTGTGATTTTCAATCTCTAGATCGTTCATATATTCTTGACCATGTAGGATCTTGGAAATCCCTCCCTAGCGATGAGAGCATTTGTGCTATCATCCAAGATGAACCTCTTAAGCCCAAGGAAATTATATCCACAAAAAATAATAGTATTCCTGATGGCTTGACTCCTCTTGAGAGTTCATTTTCGTTGAGTGTTGGAGGTGATAAAGAAAAAATGAAGGAACAAGAGTTACAACAGAAGGAGGTTAAAACCATATCTACGAGCATTAGGACACCTGGATCTTCAATGAACGTTAAGATAAATATACAGGGTTCTGATAAAGAAACGATGAGGTCTTTTGAGTTGCTTGGTGGATTTCAAAATGTTTTTGCTTGGTTTAATATGGATCTTTGTGGTTTTGATCCAGGTCTTGTTCAGCGTACTATGAAACCAGCTAGGCACAAAAAAGGACTTGTTAACTCAAAACTAAAAGAAACCTTTCGAGAGAAGTTAAGAGATTTCTTAAGGACTGAAATGTTTGTTTTAGTCCACTCTAAATGGGTTTCCAATTGGGAACCTGCTTCCAAGACCACTGATAATATTAGAACCTGCGTTAGTCTTCTAAATTTCAGACAAGAAATTATGAGAAACCCTTTCCCTCCTCTCAGTATGGAAATGCTTCTGCAACTAGTTGTAGAGTCATAGTTGGAGCCCTTACTTGACAGTTTGTTTGGTTGCAATAAAATCAAGGTAGAAGGGGTAAATATTTACAAAACCACTTTTATTACTAATTGCGATACTATGTTTTACGACTTTCGATACTATTGTCTTACAAGGAATTGGTTATTTCCTGCTTCTTATTTCCATTTCTTCATCCATTGAGATCTTAAGAGAAAGTCTATAAGTTTTCCTCCTTGAATATTAAAAGCATATTCCATTCAAATGATTTTGAATATAGTGGCAAAACCCCTCATACTTAATGCTTTTCATGAGTTATTCCCCAATTCATGGTCATCTTTCCATTAAATCTGCCCACTTCCCCCTGTTGCATAATCATTCGAGTTAAGTCTTCTTGACCTGTTGTTGTGGTCCACGAAAAAATGAGTTCTGAGTTCTAAATCTGTTAAAAACAAATTTTCTTATGGAGTCGCTAGTTTGTTGACGATTGAAAACGTCAACATAGTTTCACCTGCAAAGTGTTGCTAAAGCCTATTATTATAAAAACTAAATAATACTAGTAGGTGGGACCCCCTTGAACTATTGAAGATCATATATGCTCATTTTTTATGTTGTGATGATGTGCAGAACGGTTTACATGGTTGACGAGATGTTGTTGTTTTTGGTATGATTTGAAATTTGGAAATGTTGATTCTTCATATTACTACAGCCTATTATTCATTGTTATCTGTTCTGATCATGCCTGCACAACAAACTTGTTAGTGAAATTATATGAAAGGAATTTTGAGAAAGGAAAAATACTATAACACATGCAAGAAAAGGGACCTAGTTCTGCAATACCACATGCGAATGATTTGAAGGAAATGAGAAACAATTGCAAGGGAAGATTTTAAGGCTATCTTAACTAAACTACATGCATGAAAACACTTATTGATTATTGTTAAGCCCTAGCTAGCAAGTAAATGGTTGTGATTGAATTACATGTTTAATTTGCATATGGTTGAAATTTTGGTGGCGTATTTGGCAAGGTGGTAATGCTAAATGTTATGCGTTTTGTTTAATTGGATTATGTGGCTGAACCACATATGGTATTTTGGATAGATGGAACATTATTAGTGCACTTGACAAGGTGGTAAACGTTAATGGTTATGCATTTTTTTTGGGTTAAATGATTTGAAATGGCATATGTTGATCACGCTACTAGCTTTTAATGTGGTGATAGTTTCAATACATGTTTGATTAATCGAGTTAATGGGAAATGGTTGGCATGTAATGTTGATTTAATGAGATGTGGGTGGAGGCGACTTGCATTTACTGCACATCACCTTTACCCTTCCCGTTGTCTGCCACCATAGTCGGGATATTGTTTGATCTTGTTGTTGTGTTTATGCTCTGGAATTTTAGCAGGGTGAAATTGCTTAGCCACCTCTCGTCTTAAGGATTTCAATTAACAGGTATGTCCTTTTTTTGGGCCATTCTTGACTTCACTCTAGTTATGAAATGATTACTGGCTCAGGTGTATTGGTTCGTGTTTTTCCTAAGTGTTTCAACTATGTGAAATTTTCATTCTTGAATGAAAAATGGATGGTTCTTCCTGTAATATTTTTGAGTTTGTAGAGGTTATCGTTCTTCCTGGTGATAACTCTCTGTTACTACTACTGGTTCGGTTGGAGGGTTTATGTTTAATTCTTGGGTGGAAACATCTTCACGCACTATCACTATATCCAGTCTCTTGCCTTCCTCGGTTTAATGGTCGAAGGTTTTCTGCGGCACTATGTTGTGTTTCACTTCGGCATTTGATTTCCACCGTGATACTATGTTTTACAACTTCCTGCCTTCTGGCTTATTTGATGCAAGTACCTCCTTTAAAAGGCCTATACACAAAACTTTCAATGAATTGGTCAGTCTCCATGCTTATCTTGATGATTTAATCGTATGCATCAAAGGGTTGATAATTACACCAGAATTTCAAGTGTTGGGTCATTTCCAGATTACTGTTGTCTTGGACACTAACTTGGAAATTTTGAAGGAATTATAGAGACAATGGCTTTCCTACAGCACTAACAGTCCTTTCTTGAAGTATTGCGAGGGACCAACATGAAAGGTTTTTATACCGATTTCTTTTTTCTGTATACTAGTAGCTTAGCTCTACTTTCAATTTGTGTGCTTCTTTTTTTTGCTTTACAGTACTTTGATTTCTGCTTTCTAAGTTGATTTTTATTTTCTTGATGTGTTTTATTTCTACCTTTTACTACTGCTATTTTAATTTATGCATTATCACTTCTATTTCAATTTTGTATTTATCATCTTTTAGCATTTGGTCAAGGTAAAATGTTGGATCAATTCTACCACAATGACACTCTTGCAAAGCATTGTTAGCTAATAACAATCAAGATTACATAGTTGTTATGATTTCTCCCCTGTAGGGCCCTTGAAATTGTTACATATTTCCACTGTTGTCTTACAAGGAATTGGTTATTTCCTGCTTCTTATTGCCATTTCTTCATCCATTGAGATCTTAAGAGAAATTCTATAAGTTTTCCTCCTTGAATATTAAAAGCATATTCCAGTCAAATGATTATGCATATAGTGGTAAAACCCCTCATACTTAAGGCTTTTCATGAGTTATTCCCCAATTCCTAGTTATCTTTCCATTAAATATCCCCACTTCCCCCTGTTGCATAATCATCCAAGTTAAGTCTTCTTGACCTGCTATTCTGGTCCACGAAACCATGAGTTTTGAGTTCTAAATCAGTTAAAAACCAATTTTCTTATGGAGTCGCCAGTTTGCTGACGATTGAAAACGTCAACATAGTTTCACCCGCAAAGTGTTGATAAAGGCTATTATTATAAAAACTAAATAATACTAGTAGGTAGGACCCCCTTGAACTATTGAAGATCATATATGCTCATTTTTTATGTTGTGATGATGTGAGGAATGGTTTACATGGTTGACGAGATGTTGTTTTTTTTTCTATGATTTGAAATTTGGAAATGTTGATTCTTCATATTACTACAGCCTATTATTCATTGCTATCTATTCTAATCACGCCTGCACAACAAACTTGTTAGTGAAATTATATGAAAGGAAGTTTCAAAAAGGAAAAATACTATAACATATGCAAGAAAAGGGACCTAGTTCTGCAATACCACATGTGAATGATTTGAAGGAAATGAGAAACAATTGCAAGGGAAGATTTTAAGGCTATCCTAACTAAACTACATGCATGAAAACACTTATTGATTATTGTTAAGGCCTAGCTAGCAAGCAAATGGTTGTGATTGAATTACATGTTTAATATGCATATGGTTGAAAAGTTGGTGGTGTATTTGGCAAGGTGGTAATGCTAATGGTTATGCGTTTTGTTTAATTGGATTATGTGGCTGAACCACATATGGTATTTTGGATAGATGGAACATTAGTGGTGCACTTGACAAGGTGGTGAACGTTAATGGTTATACATTTTGTTTGGGTTATATCATTTGAAATGGCATATGTTGATCACACTATTGGCTTTTAATTTGGTGATAGTTTCGATACATGTTTGATTAATCGGGTTAATGGGAAATGGTTGGAATGCACTGCTGATTTAATGAGATGTGGGTGGAGGCAACGTGCATTTACTGCACATCACCTTTACCCTTCCCGTTGTCTTCCACCATAGTTGGGATATTGTTTGATCTTGTTGTTGCGTTTATGCTCCAGAATTTTAGCAGGGTCAAATTTCTCAGCCACCTCTCGTCTTAAGGATTTCGATTAGCATGTATGTCCTTTTTTTGGGCCATTCTTGAATTCACTCTGGTTATGAAATGATTACTGGCTCAGGTGTATTGGTTTGGGTTTTCCCTAAGTGTTTCAACTGTGTGAAATTTTCGTTCTTGAATGAAAAATGGATGGTTCTTCCTGTAATATTTTTGAGTTTGTAGGGGTTATTGTTCTTCTTGGTGATAACTCTCTGTTACTACTACTGGTTCGGTTGGAGGGTTTCTGTTTAATTCTTGGGTGGAAACGTCTTCACGCATTGTCACTATATCCAGTCTCTGGCCTTCCTCGGTTTAATGGTCGAAGGTTTCCTGCATCACTATGTTGTGTTTCACTTCGACATTTGATTTCCACCACTAAGGGTCATGAATTGAGTGTTTTGTTGGTTTAATGGTCGAAGGTCTCCACCTCAGTACTGTGGTAGTTGGATGAATAACACAAGGGTTATACCCTGCATGCATTGATTAAACTTCCCAGACAAATAAGAGCCTCATCCTTCTTTTTTCCCCCCAGCCATGGATTGTTACCTATCAACAAATGACTCATGTCTCTCTCTGTGTGTACACCTCTAGCCTCGAAGTTTCACTATTACGAGAAGTTGGCTTTGTTCCTCCTGTGATGGCTACCGACAAAAACCCTTAACCCTCTGGTCTATATTTTCGTAGGAAGACTCTCAGGCCTGTAAAGTTGCTATGGATTATTGTGGTCGATTACTTTGAATACTGACTCACCATTGGTCGTATGGCAGTTGTGTTATTATGGCATTTAGTTACTGCCTCTTTCATAATAGAGATAAACCTTACATTTCTAATTGCACTTCTAAGGCTCACATTCACCCTCCACATGTCAAATAACTCAATATTATTAATGGAGAAGGATTTTTCCCTGTTTCGATTTGATGCAAGGGTACACGTCATTGCCACATCTTGTTTGATTGATTATTTTGTTTTACAACAATGGCGAATTGTTGTTTGATATGCAGTCACTGGTATTTTCACTTATGATGATTTGGATGATGGCTGGCATTGGTTATGAATGCTTGGTGTTGTTCACACATGTCATGTTCTTTGTATGGTGTTTTGCAAATTAAATTAATGAGCATGGTAACTATGGTTTCTTTGGGGCTGAATGACTACTGAACTGGATGACTATAGAAAGTATATCCACTACATCCTTGTGTTTGTTTGTTGCATAAGAATGAGTGTGCACAACTTGGTCAATCATGGTGTGACTAAATCAAAGAAATCTTATATTAAATCAATAGCTCAACACGATATGTTGAGTTATTATCATGACAATGTATTTCTGGTGATAAGTGGAAATGTTGCACCATGGGGTTTTGTTAGTTGTGCACTGTGTGTAGTATGGATAGCTTGTTTTTTTTACTCAGGGATACCCACAAAGTTTTAAGCACGTTATTTATTGCAATTAACCAATGGTTACGAAGACGTGTTGTTGATGACAGTTGTGTTGGATAGGTGGCCCAGCTTTTAAGTCACATTGAATTGTTTTGTTTTTACAGTGCCATAAGTACATTGCCTGGGAAAATTACTCCTACATAGATTGTGTCTAAATGGTGGTTGTTGGTTGTATGATTAATTGTCATTTCAGGCGTGGCAATTTGGTATTGATTATTTGGGTTACTACATATAGATGCTAACAAATATCATTGAATTATTATGGGCTCTATTGCAGTAATAGCGACTTCATTATCATTTTTGAAACATGAATTTTGAATATAGTTGTGGATTGAAGAAATGCATGGGAAGTGGTTGATTTTGATAGTTACATATTGGAAATGGGTATTGTTTGTAAATTGTTATAAAATGCAGAGTGTGTGGATGAAGGGAAGAGAACCTCTTGCAAATTTTGTGGAATAATTATTGTTTTGTAATGGCACTGTGTTGGATATTTGATTAATGAACAATGAACTAGTTAAATGAATAGGAATTATTGTTTGGTCAAATGATTGTTGGTTGATGCATCTTCTTTTGCAGAATGTTATGGATTACTTAATTAATTTCATGAAAAGTAATCGTTCTTCTTCCCTTCCATTATTTCACTTTTCGCTAATTACATCACCTCCCATATTCATCTTTCACTCCATGTTCTAAGATGATTACAGTCTAGAGAATTTATGAGTTAAAATGGATGAAAGTGGCAATGTCTTGGGTGGATCGCAGTGAAGTTTTATTGGTTTGCTTTACAGTTGATTGTTGTTGTCATTGAGCAGTGACCATTTCTTCTCCCTTTTCATTATATCATATTTTCGCTAATTACAAACACCTCATGTATCCCTAAACACTTTTCACCACCCTGCTCATTGATTAAAAATAAAGCAATTTTATGGATTGGATTGCATGAGCCTAATACATTATGAGCCAAATCTATTTCATATTTTTAAGAGTTGTCATGCATGGTTATTTAAAATACTATTTTCTAATCGATTACACATGCAGGATGAGTTTTTTCAGTCGGGGAAGCCATGGCCGAGGAGACAGAGGTAGAGGTAACTCGAACCGAGGCCCAAGAAAGCCCAGGTTCTCTATACATTTTGACGTTGATTTAGAAGAGCTTGGACAAATGTTTCATGTCAGATTATTTGATTAGATTGGGAAGGGAATAGTCTAACCTATGCCAGAACGGCTCCCTTTCCAAGCCCCATGAGCCCCGGGTATCCTTGTGCCTCCTCATGTCTCCTTACAACCAGAGGTCCCTGAAAATGATGGATGGCAGGAGATTGTCCACTCGACAGTCTCCCAACATCATGGCTGGTCCAACTTGTCCTTGCCTGCTCCTCCATCTTTGAACCCCAATGTCCAAGCTGCCCCTAACCACTCGCCATTGCAATCCTCCCATGCTAGCAAGAGATTGAATATTGAATCCCACCATGCACTTGATAAAGGGAAATCCACTGCTACCCCTTCCTCACCCTCCAATGACTCTGATAAATCTGTCTCTTCCCGGATGCATCTGAGGAAAGATTGTTCCCACGAGATTAGTAAGATTAAGCCTAAAGGCTCTACACAACCAAAGAAAAATTTAGGGAAATCAAGAGGTACAGCAGCAACCAAGGAAGGGTTGTATCATAGACTGGGAAATATGGCTTTTGAGTTTTGTGTATACATTGTTTTATGACAGATGACTTCATGGATCTTTGGACAAGATGTTTTATTTTGGATATATGAGTATTATTTTTGAAATAATTTCAAACTTCATGAGCTAAAATTCCCAAAGTAAATATGTTGATAGGAGACACAAGAAGGTGTGTTTTAATTAACTAATGGTTATGTTATGATTGTTATGAACTAAAGGGAGTCACATGGGGTCCCACCTACTAGTTATTATTTATTTATGACCCTTATTATAATTATTACTTTTCCCCCTAACTAAAGTTAGTTGATTTTTTTAAGTAACTTAACTAATGATTTGGTTTAACTACTTCAACCAATTCTAACTTGTTAAAAGAAAAAGAAAAGGGAGGAACAAGAGGAGGATAGAAGCAGAAGCATGCTAAGGTTTTGTCTTTGAGTTTATGTTGAGATAGTTCAGTTTTCATTCATTCATATATTCATCACAACCTAATTCTCTTTTGTGATAGCAGGGTCTTATTGTAGACAAAAATATTCAGGGCTGAATCAAATCATTCAGACACTTGTTTTTCAAAGGTGTTGATCTATCTTTGATAGTTTGGGTAGACTTGTCTATTTGTGAATTAATTTTCATGACCCATAAAGGGTATTGTGCAGAGTCAAGTGGGCAACAATCTGTGGCAAGATGATCCAGATTTTAGAGTTCAGTTTTGGTTTTATGTCAGAGGTCCTTTTGTATGTGCCATTGGGGTTGTCTAAGTTTGAATTTGGTCCAAGATTTATGTATGAGATTTTGTAAAGAAAATGACTCTTTGGTGAATTGGAATGAAATAAAGGATTGCTTTATGTCTCAACTGTCTTGATTATCATCTAGGTGTCTTTACTTCTGTTCTTACATTTATTTCAGCAACTGTTATATTCGGAAAATTACATAAAAAGTGATTTTCCAGCAATATTTTTGTTGATAAAAGACAAGCCTAAGCACTCGTAATTAATACTTGTGACTTAGGATATTTTTTTTTTGTTGGCTATAAATATAGGGTTATATTCCCATCTAATTTTCTTTAGCCAAGTAAAGTCTGAAAATGATTGAGTAAGATCAATTCATATCTTTTCCTCAACACCTGCAATCTACAAAAAATTCTTTCTAGGTTCCTGCATCAACTTATTAGTCCAAAAATTCTTTCTATGCATAGGAATAACATATCTTTCTCTATTTTTATCAAATTTATTTAGATCAACTCTTTCTTCTAACTGTGCCCTAGTTTTCAGACTAGGACAAAATCTATCAAACATACCTAGATTCATACTTTCAAAGAAAAAATTTCCACTTATCTTACCTTTACCAGAGCACAAATATTTAAGATCTTAACTCTTTCCTTCAGATCGTCTTTCTTTATTAGCATAGGACTTTGCAAGTCAAGTAGAATATTGCACACTGCAACAAAAAATCTATCCATAGATCTTTCTCTTTTCTTCAGTTCCCAACAATCACAGTTTTAGGTCTTGGCAACAAAACCATTTGTTGGCATAGGGGAAGACCCAATGTTCAAAGCTTCAATAGCACACCAACAAAATCCTAACTATCGGCCCTTTAGGAAACACCTGCGAAGCAGATGAAGTCTCACTCGAGGTAGAGGCAGGGGGGGTTGCAAGACTCCAGTGTCTACAACCAAGCTAGGACACAGATATGTGATTCCAATACTTAACAAAGTACTTAGACAACAATATGCATCAGTTCATAAGCCTCACTCGCATCGCAAATTAACCATTATTACAGATCAGCGCAGTAACAATAAGATCAACTACTTTCAATCACTTAGCACATAACATTATCCTAGATCTAATATTCAAATACCATTTAAGAACTAAGAAACAACATCAAATGTATTCATCATACATTTATAACAACAACACTAAGTAGATAAACACATAAACAACATCGCACAAAGAATATCGAACATAGGATATACGTGGTTCACCCCCGTGTGGGGCTATGTCCACCAAATTTTTCTTCTTCTTTATTAGTCTTCAAGCTTCATACATCATCTGCTCCTATGCACAAAGCCACAGAGCCCAACTCCACAGAGGATAGGATATCTGTGCATAGCTTGCCAGATCCTCTTTCCCAAAATCAGGTCAAGCCACAGAGCTAACTCCTTACTAGCATGAAGCCTTACACAGTCTTTTGCACGGAGCAACTTACAATATTTTTCACTAAGCCAACCTTAACACTTAAAACATATTGTGCACATAGCCAACCATTCTCTTTATTACATCGCTTGGAAACTTATTTATACATTTACAAATAAGCCTAATCATGGGTAAACCCATGGGCCAACATCCCTTAATCCATTACATAAACCCTATTAAACCCTTTGTTGGGTCTAAAAGCCCACAAAATGAGTGAGATTTTGTGATCTTTTCTCCGTCTGGGCGCTCCATCTTCGACTAGCCTATCAAAGTCCCAAAAGTGGTCAAACATGACCAATGTTTCCTCAAAACTTGGTCAAGGTCCAACAAGCATGATCAGAAAGACTCCAATATATATGAATGGAAAACATATGGCCTATATTATAGGAACCTAACAGATTCATCAGGAATGGAATCGTTGGGCTCAGTATCCTCATCAATATGGGGAAGATCGCATATTAATTCTGCAAAAACAAACGATTTCTTAGCCTTGGATTTGGAAAACTTGAGATAGAATTCTTAGGGAATGACGATCCATTTGGAATATTTTCCCCCAAGTACTTGACGAGTCAAGATGTGGTACATGGGGTTAGAGTATGCGATGATCGTGGTAGTGTGTAACATAATGTAATGGAGAAATATTTGGACGATGATAACTACTGCGAAATCCAACTTTTGGACATGTGAATACCAGAGTTCGGGACCTGGTAGACTTTTACTCATATAGTAGATCACATGTTTGGTGTCTTTTTCATCATCCTGTATTAACACCATAGCAATAGTGGAAGTGGATGAAGCCAAATAAAGGATATAATACTTTTCATAATTCAGTGGGCGAAAAAGAGGTGTGTTTGTTAAGTAATTCTTAAGAGCATCAAATGAGCATTGAGTGGTGGAATCCTAGATGAAAGGGGCATCTTTCTACAACAATCTCATGAATCCTTTAGTGATTTCAGCATAATTTCAAATGATATGGCGAATAAAGTTTGTCTTCCCTTGCAAAATTTCTAGTTGAGCGAGGTTGTTGGGAGGAGGTAAAGTGAGAATGGATTTTAATTTTAAGGGATCCAACCTAATCCCATCTTTGGAGACTACGAATCCAAGGAGTCTCCCTGATTCGACAACTAAGATGCATTTATGGGGGTTCAAACATATGTTGTAAAAATGACATCGAAGAAATATGGCTTGTAGGTGACCAATGTGGTCTCATTGAGGAGACGAATGAGTGGGAAAGTTATAGAGGTAAGGTTCAACAATATGTTTGATATCGTGGAATGCATATGACATCGCTCACTGAAAAGTGGCTCGAATGTTTTTAAGGACAGAAGGTAATTTCTGATAAGTGAAAGTCCCCTAAGGGAAGATGAAGGATGTTTATGTTGATCATCTGGTAAAATGTTGATCTGGTTATATTTAGAAAATCCATCCATAAAAGAGAAAATGATGCTTCCTGTGAAATTATCGATAATTTGGTCGATAAAGGGTGTAGGGTAATTGTCTTTGGGACAAGCCTTATTAAGATCCCAATAATCAACGCAAACATGAATGGTCCCTTGTTTCTTGGTGGCCAGAACGATGTCAGAAACCCATTCGATCAAAGGGATAGGGTAAATAAAACAATATTTCAAGATTTTTTATACTTCTGTCTTGATTGTCGCGTTTTTCTTAGGATGGACCGGGTGAAGTTTTTGTCTCACAGGTTTAACTCTTGGGTAAGTTTTTATTTCATGCACAACAATCGATGGATTGATCCCTAGCATTTATTCGTAACTCCAGGTGAAGATGTCTCGAAATTATTTAAACAAGGCGGTATAAGTTTCAACTTCTTAGGTTGAACAATTTACACCTAGTTGTATGTTTTCCATAATACCTTCTTTAATGGATATGTTGACAGTGATAGTGGAAGATATGTTTCCCAAATTCCCCTCGGAGATGGTATCCTGAGTGAGTATTGGAGATGGGGGGAGTCGACGATATCACTAGGAAAGATAGATGAAATATCTTTCTCTATGTCATCCAAACTAGGAAGAAAGGACGAATGATGGTGGTTTTCATCCCAGGGTGCCTCCTCGATACTAAGAATTTCTATAATAGATTCATCTGATGGAAAAATATGTAGGATGTAATCAAAACTAGAGGATAGGGAATCTAACTAGGATGGAAATGAATAGGTCATATATGCTAGCAGATGTTGGTCATACAATGAAGGAGACTTAGATTGGATGGCATTGTATTTAGCCTCTGCAGGACTAAGTGGCATGGTGTCAACTAGTGTATCAAATTATAACGAACTAGGCACAATCCAAGGATCAGGTGATTTGAAGGATTGGTGTGCCATATTCAAAATCATATTAACTGTTGCAATATGTTGTGTAGTGGGAGGGAGAGGTGTAGGTCCTGTACCAATGAAAAAATAATCTTTCAAGAGACCTACCCCAACACTTTCATAAGTGATTTTTGAGTCTCCTAGAAAATGAATGTTGTTGGTCATTTGAGTGCGAGTGTCGAGGGTGCAGTAATCTAATTGATCGATGGTCACAATTTTAACTTGATGAGGGAATTGGATGCATCTAAAAACCAATGAAGCGACGACAGTCATAGCATAGAACCAACTTTTCCCTAGAAACAAGTTATAATTGAGGGGACCATCAACTACTTCAACATCTACAGAAACAGGTTTGCCTCCCAATTAAACGACTAAGGATTGTAATAATTCATGACGTCAGAAATCTCTTCCATCAAATGCTCATAAAATGGTGGGAGATTGATTGACACCAAGTGATTTAAGGCCTTTCCAACAAGCCAATGACTTGACATAGGTGGATTCCCCCTCATCCAAGAGCGTGTGATGAATATCTTGATTATCGACAACGACATTGATCTGGAAAGTGAGTTGGTGAGAGAGTCCTGATTTAAAATTATCTAGGTTAAACATGATATTTTTGGATGACTCAGGATCTATAGCTTTGATGGCTACCAATATATTCCTACATTGGCTAGGGTAGTGTTGTAAAACTTTGAGAGCTGACATAGCGCAAGGTTCTTGAGCCAAATATTCAACAATGTTGTAGTTTTGAGCAACATGCGAGTTTGGATTAAAGGTCAACTTTCAAATTATCCTCTTGGGAGGGTGTAGAATAGTGTCAAAGTTAGGTTTCTCATTCTAGAGTGGCTCAGATGGAGGATTAAATATATTAGGTGGTGGATCCGGTGTAGTAATTGTAGTTACTTTTTCCTTGTCAGGTTTACCTTGAGGTGTGTCATATGTCATAGTAGGAGTGGTCAAATATATCCCATTAAACATGTAAATGTGTGCACTCAATGAAGATTCCTCGTTAGGAGGATGATTTGGATTACCTCCTGTCGGAGGTGCAGGAGTTTTTGCAACTAGTGACTGTTGTTGTGGAAAAGGATGTGTCAATACAACGGGTTGAGAATTTCCTTTCAAAAGTTTGGTAACTTTGTCTCGATGAGGAAAATCTCATGTGTAGTGATCTTCACCACAAATGAGACATGGAAATTTTGGTTTGTGATGTGGTTGTTTCTTAGTAGCAGGTGGTTGTATTTAGGTTTTTGAATTTTTTGTTTGATTATTGTGTTTCTTGGGTTTATTCTTAGTTTTCTCCCCCCCCCCCCTCCTTACTGTTACGAAGAAGCAGATTGAACTACATTCACCTCATATATTTGAGTCGGGGTGGATCTTGATGAGAGTGAAGTCGATCCAGGAATGGGAGCAGTGACTTAACGATTGGTCATGATAGTCGACTGTGAATTGGAATAGGTTTTGATGGAACCTATAACTCCATCTGCATGAGCGGTGGAGGATGGTTTTGATGGATCGATTGATGGACATGGAGAATTTGGAATCAATTCATACAAATACCGGATTGGGAATAAACCAATTCCAGATACTAGGCACAAGAAATGGCTTCCTCTTATGTAACGACACCACCCATGGCTAAGTCATGAGCAATCAGAGGTAAAAGAGATTTGGTGAACCATTCATCCAACAATTGCTCAATAATGGTTTCTTTTATCAACTGTCGTCATCTTCTCCACTAAAGAATATGATCAAAGACATGTACGGATTTGGTCTCATGAATGGAGGTAAAAAATTCCATGTTGATTTCATAGTAGATATGTTATTGGAAGTGCGTGAGGAAAGCCATGGAAAGTGAATTAAAATCTTGAAAAGTTCCACATTGTAATTCAATGTACCATTTAGTCGATGTACCCATAAGTGTACGCTGGAAAATATGTAACCAGATAGAATCATCTATTAGTGAATTGGATGAGCACCATAGATGAAAGGTCATAACGTGGTTATTAGGGTCTTCACCAAGTTTACCGTCAAATTTTGGAACATCAGAAGAAAGTTTAGCAGGAATAACTGGCCAAAAAGGAGAATGTAATACAGGATCATTAGTTAATCTCAATAGATATGCTATATATAGAGTGGCTAAGAATGGTACTTGTCGATTGACTTGTGGATGATATGGGTGTGGCATAGGGACACCAGTCGCGCCTTAAACTGGTTGAGGTGGATAATTGTAGCTAGCAGGCCCTCCCATATGTTGTTGTTCTTGACCAGCAAAGGTAGGATTTATTTGTTGAGGAATGTGCATAAAAGGAGAGGGGAAACCCATTTTCCCCAGGGGAGGATAACCAGTGTAACCCGAGGGAGGATATTTTGCTTGAGGTGGATAACCAGGTTTCCCTTGAGGAGGGTAACTAGGTTGACCCTAAGGAGGGTAAGGATTTGGCCCTTAGGGAGGAAAAGATGATTTACCTTGAGGACCCCAAGTGGGATTCGAGACTCCCAGGAAAGTTTGTCCAGAATGTAGTCCAGAAGGATTGGGATTTGGTATTCCTCCTTGCGGGTCAAGGTTTGATGGGCCTCCCTGATGTGGTTGATGAAACTGGCCTCCTTGCGGTGGTCGCCAGTATTATGGGAGGTTTCCGGTGAATGAAGGTTGAGTTCTTCCCCCTGCCATTTGTTGGGTAGCAACTGGGGTATGACTGATAAGATGGGATTCCCCCCCATTCAGAATTTTCATGTTGGAGGACGGTTGTCCCTCGATAGGGATTTGGCCCACAGTTGGGTTTAGTGGTGTGGCAAGGTTTTTCATTCTATGATATGAATATGTCCTAATAGGATTTTGTGGAGTATACGAAGTTGTAGCTTGAAGATGGATGTGAGGTGTAAATGTCAAGGTACTTTGCAACTAACTGGCTAACACGATTCTTGTTTCACTATGAAGTTGCCCTGAAGTGGTAGCAATATTGATTATTTGTTCAATGGGATGGTTGATGAGATGACCTGATGGTCCTGCCTTTTCATTAACGGTAGTAGAGGTATGTGAAGGGTCAAAAGGTGGTTGGATAAAATCAATTTTTTCATAAAGATCTCATCCTGATGGAGTTCTCCATATGGAATGAACAAGAATTTTTTGTGGGTATACCATTTCAATAGAACATACAGGGAAAGTTTATTCTTCATTAAAATTCAATTGTATTGGTTTCATATATAATTGATTATATGGCCTTGACAGTAGGTGAGGGCAATATTCTAATACAACGTTACCTGAGGAGTCTAGTCGAACAAGGAGTGGATTGAGAGGAACTAAAAAATATGGGTTGATAGGAAGGGTGGAACCTTCCTCAACTGTAACTAAGGCTCTCTCAGGATTTTCTAGCAAATGAGTAGAAACACTCCCAGCCTCTGAATGGTTCTCAATCTCTTCACATTAAGTGTCTTCAGGTGAGTTAGGAGGTAGGGGTTTGTATCCTTTTGGAGGAAAGCCTTGCATCCTACGTGATGTACAAAGACCTTTGTTGGCCACAATACCAATTTTTAAGACAACTTGAAGTAAAAAAACAACACTCGCTAAAAAAATCTAGAAAACCAACAAGCAAACAATGCCTTCTCTCAATGAACATACTAGTTGCTGATGAAATCCAACATCGCGTTATCAAAGTGAGAATGGGCTAGGATATGAGTAGGTGTATCATTTACGTTGGTGGCCTACCTAACAGACTTACACCTTGGTGCAAGCTTCCTCACGTTTTTACCTATGGGTTACCCTCTAAGGAGCCCGAGTGAGTTTGACCAATGTCTGTTCCAGGTACATCAAAGACTTCCCTTCACCATCACCTCATGTAAGGACCCTAAATATTGTGGCTACAAAGGATACCAACTACCAGTCAGCCTCTGGGCGGGTACAGTTGACATTCGAGTCCGAACATATGGGCAGGATATCAAGTCCAAAATTATTCAAGAGAACTGAGGACAAGTGGACCAGTAAACTCCAGAGGACCCCGAACAGATTCAAAATTCATGAAGACCTGAGACCAAATGAAAACAATTAATCCTCAAGAAGAAATCCCAATATATGATCATACTACTACGAACGGTTAAGCCTCAGAGGGATAATCTTTGTTTCTCTCCCGAATGTGACCTCATGTTTAACCCCTGTGTGAGAGGGGGGTCCTAGCTATGCTTATACGAAGGTTTGATTTACTCTCCCTATCGCAAGATTCTGAGTTTGTCTTGAATTCTTTGGAGATTTATTCTCACAGCCTATTCCAAAGCTCTAGTCCTAGTCTAGTGTTGGTGTAAAGATCTTAAAAATAAAATTTTCTAGTTTTAATTTAATTAGCATTCATTTTCATAGTTGTTCATTACACAAAGGTGAATGATAGTGAAAATGATGATTTTTTATACTCAACTCCCAAAAAGATGAAAAGAATGAGATACAAACTTTATTTTCAATGAAATTCTAGCTACGAGAAGGAGAAGAGTTTCTTTTCTTTTGTCACTAACAAAAATCTTAAGAATGCAAAATTTTATACTATTCCATTCTCAACAAGAATTTAAACAATTTACCAAATTATAAGGAAACAATTTCCAATATTCAAAACCAATTCATACAAGTATTTCTTTGTTTGATTACAAATGTGAATTGAATAGTTCCTCTAATGCTTCTTATTTTCAATAATAATGAAAAATGAATTCACTACTATGATTTGAAAAGGAGGAATCAAAAGTACACAAACAAAGACACTCTCAGTAGTCAATAAGAGACTAAAAGAAGAACAAACTATTCACTCAAAGAAAAACACCAAAAAAGAAAAAAAAATCAGACTTAATAGCCTTCTAGAATTGTGTAAGGGATCAAAGACAAAGAAAACAATGCTAACATCAATAATTCTCCCTATGAAAACCTCTAATCAATCAGATAATCGAAAAGAAAATAAAAAAGAAACCAAGTTTGAGAGAAACGATTGATTTTGCAATAAGGAAAGACAACACAAACCCAATCAAGACTAAAATAATGAAAAGAAGCAAGTTTTAAGTAAAACAAAAGACAATATCTGATAGAATAGGATCTAAGCCAAAGAGAAATATCAAAGGATTATGCGCAGCAAGCAAGATAACTGCAATTTTTCAAAGCAAGAAAAATCTGGGATCTGGTAATCAAGGCACCATAGAACTACAAATCTCCCTAATACACTATGGGGGAGCATTGATCAAGCAATCAACTCTCTGACTCAAACTAGAGAGGGTACTATTCCTGAGAATTTTTTTAGAAAAAACCAAAAAACTAAAAAAATTAGGGAAATTCAATTAGAGACTTTGTAAGACAACTTAGCAAAGATGAAAAGATGAAAGGATAGATCAAATTAGCAAACATGATATAAATATAGACAAAAGGTAAGGACAAACCAAGGAAAGAAACAAAACTAAAAATTTGATCCCTAGTGGAGTCACCAATGTCTGTTACGGAATAATTTCTTTGCGCACAAGTGAATCTTCCCTTGGAGTACAAACCCCTCTACTAAGACAAAAAACTACCTTTGGACACTACCATTTCTATAGATAAATTATTCCCATCAAAAAAGAGAGAAGGAGGGATAGTATTATGTAACTCACTTTTGAAGTTTTTCCATGCTACTCCAATCCACAAGTTTCAAACAATACCTGTAGTGGATGACAAGAGACAAATAACTATCTCCTACTCTAATGGATTAGACAAAATCAATCTATCTATGAAACGTTAAAATAAGCATAGATAAGTACATGTAAACACATACTAGAAGGAAATAGTCCAGTTATATTGATGAGAACTTTAAAAATACACTTACAACCTTCAGATAATGTTGCATCAGCCTCTCCAAGTTCTCCTCGTCCAAACCCTTGCTTGAAAGATCCACGATCAAAATAACAATGCTTTCTTGATTATTTTTCCTCCTTGTTCACCATGAGAATGTCTCCATTTATAGGCTTTGAGAGGCTCAACCACCTTGGTTATATTTGGGATTATTTGAGGATATGTCTCCATTAGTTTTGATATCTCTCTTAGATGCAGCCTGAGGGTTACATTTGAGCCAAACCAACTCGATACATCCATAGTTGTCCTTAGATAAAAAGGGGATTTCTTCCAATATTTTCTCAACCAATTTAGAGCTCCCTTACAATGGGCAATAGAGCACTACAACGCTCCCTACTAGATATAAAAATAGATCTAGTGCTCCCTGCATATGAGCAGGGGAGAATTGATCTTCCAAAAGTTGCTAAGATGATCAATTCCCATAGAAAAACACTTTGTTTCGACTATAAAATGATGGGGCTTCTTCTTCTAACATGTTTTAGGGGTCGTGCCAAGTGTTTTCATGGTGTTGTTTGCGATGTGACACTTATGTGACGAGAATGTGACACTTACGATATTTGCGACAAAAGTACGACACTTACAATAATGAGAATGTGACATTATCAAAGTGAGGAATTTTGATGTGTAACACATGCTCGATAGATTCTACCAGGTGTTCGATGCCAGCTCATTTATTCACAATATTCACACTTGTTATATTGTACCATGGTACCTTGACTCCCATTATAATCATTGGTGGGTTGTCTCATGTTTGTTAACGGTATACATCAATGACTAGTAATCAAATGATGTCTCACATTGTTCAACTTCAACAGATCTATTCACATAGTGTAGACTTGTACCACGACGGATCATTATGAAGACTTCGAGTGAAGTACGAGCACGACATATTCAATGCTCCTTCCTGACTCATATGGTGCCATATCACAGACATTGGTACTTGCAGAGGATCAGTTTTTTCATTCTCTTGGTTCCAGATATCCTTTGTTCTTGATCTTGAGACATAGCTCCACTGTGTATCTATTCGTGGCTATGATCTACTTTAACATGGATCCACTGTGTATTCTTCATGGCCATGATTGCTACTTCATATTTACCACATGAATCCACTATTTGTTTTTTTTGGCCATGGAAATTAGTCATACTTTCATATGTACCATGGATCCATAGTGTAATTGCTTTGGCGGCCATGCTTATATCACTCATGAGAATGGGTATGCCCAACTTGGGAAGAAAAAATCTTGCTTGATATTTGTTGAGGATTATTTTTCTTGAATCAATTGTTCAAGAACCTTCAAGGGTAATTCAATGCATCATCACCTCTTAGAGTTTATAATTCATTTCAGCCATCATATTTCCCTTCCGAACTCACACATTAGGGGGCATCTGTTATAAAACAAAATTCCACACCTATGTATTTGTGCCATGGCCTAACCCTTTCCCAAATATTGCTAGACATTTTTCCAAGTTTCCTCTCCAAAATAATTTAAAAAAAAAGGCCTTATTAGCATATCTAGAGGTTTTCCTAGTGCAAAACACAGACATCTACGACTCTCCAACTTGCAATCCGCAGATTCCCTCAAAAATCATAAAAATAAAATATTTATTGTTTTCAGGTGGGTTTCTCGGTTTGGATTGTTCCCCAATGTCCTAATTCCCATACAAAACGAAATACAGCTCCCCCAACCTCTTGGGGAAGAGATAAAATAGCCCTCGAGGGATAAGGAGAGGTCAAGTCCCTTGTTTCAAGATTACACTGCCATCATATAGCAATCCTCCATTTCCTATAATCCTCTGAGAAACAATCCCTTATTTCTAGAAACTCCTTTTCCAACATCTCTTTCTTATCTATATGGATATTGGGTGTATCATTATCCCTATTTGGGCCATCTAAGGAAGAGTATAGGGGTTGAGTTGATTCTTGAGGGATTCTTGGAGGAACCTGGACAGTTGGCTTCGAGGTGGTGCAAAAGGTGAGACAAGGTTGTAAGTTACCTTTGTGATTTGGTGTTAATAGAATATTTTGTTTTCCCTCCTATCACGTGTTCATTTTATTTTTTATCTTATTAAGTTTACTTTGAATATGATATATGGCATCTATACCCTTTTATCATGTAACTACCTTTGTGGAAGCTCTTTTATTGTGTCCATTTTGTAGGTTCCTTCCAGCAAAGGATCTAGAGCTCGTCGAGAGCAAGGAGTGGGATTGACATCAAACAAGAGACTTAAGGCGCACCCTCTCTCCCTCTTCGTTCCATAACTTCTCCTTGTAAAGTAGTTATTATTTCGGTCTTACGTTCTTGTCTTGGAGTGAATATTTCTATATTCTCTATACAATCTTGATCTGTTGTGATTTCGACCCAAAATCATCGGGGAAATATCCTGTCAACATTTGGTAGCATAAGAACTGTCGATTCATTATTTTAATCTAAAGAAATTGAAAAATAATGGCAATGTTTATGCTGTGGGTTTTATTTTCAACTATGTATCAAGAATCATTTAAATTCATCTGTGCATTACCATAGGATCATAAAATTTCACAGCATTCTCTCCCCATAAATGACATGGTGGTGTTGATGTGTTGGCTTCATTAGGGATTTTCGTGGTCCACATGTGTATGGAAGCTGGATTGAGGGTTCATAATTTGTGTGAAATTGAATAAGGCCATTAGTGGCATACGTAGGTCTCTTTATAAAACTAAAGGTATAGATCAAGGAATTAACCCTTGATCATGGTACTAACCCTTGATTGGGGTCCAAACCCTCAAGTGAGGTCAAGAAATTGATTGAGGATTTAATTAACCTCTTTAGGACCTTAATTAAGGTTCTATTATATATGGTAAAAACTTTTAATTAAGGTCTTGTTTAAGCTCTAGATTAATTTCTTGAAACCTCATTCGAGCACTTGAAAAGTAACTCGATCAAGGGTTCATGTAGATATTTTTCTCCCTCCCCCTTCCTAAAAGGTGTGAGATAGATTCATATATTTTGTAATGTAATTGGGGAGGATAATATGGGGTACTTAGGGAGGTGTTGACCAAAATTTGGTCATCTATATTTTCCTGCTCTTGGATTCATAAAAGCCTTGATATCAAAAGAAGACATTTTTTAACTTTTATAAGTTCATTATGTAGCCCTTGGTCTCAACTTCGCCACACATTTTTCGGATCATAAATTTGTTTATGTATGCCTAAGTTATTCAAGATCTGGTCTATAGATCCAATTTTAAAGAATCTTTCTAAGTATCATGTTCTTCTATCCTCTTTCAAATTTTGTCGAAGTATTCTCATCACTTATTTATCTCACCTTTAACCTCTATCCATCTCAACACTTAACCATTTTTCTCCTTATCTCTCCACTCCAT
>JZKD02S0789915.1:543276-558511 GCA_000966675.3 Picea glauca | reverse complement strand
CCTCTCTCCCGCTATCTACATTTTTCCTCCCTCACTTCCATCATCTAAATTTCTCCCCTTTCCCCCTAACTACTCATCACCTCATCGAGTTCGCGGGTTGGTAGACTCATCTCCTCACTTCCCTCACCTTCCCATCCCCCTGAACCAACCATCCTTATAACCCATTTGCCTACACTTTACCTTCCCCCTTACATCACCCTATGTCACCCTTATCCCTCTGCTACCTAAAAATTACCCCCACCCCCTCTCATGTCCTTACCCTCTCCCTACTTTTTTGTTTTTAATAATATAGCTCATGGGTGGCAGACACCAGTCATCTGTCACTTCCTTACTCACCTCACTCCCCAACCTACCAACCCATCCCCGCAGCCTACAAACTACCCCCTCGACTTCTGCTACTAACAATTTTCCCTCCTCCCCTCTCGTCCCATCTCCCATACTTATCCAAATTCACAAAGCTATTCCAAGGCATGAAAATCAATGAATGAGAATATGACACATGGAAATGAATGAGGTCATGAGACATGGCAACTCAACATTATAGACATGTGGAAACATACAATTTGTGACATATGGCAGCGTATTATTGGTTATATTTGGCATCTAATGAGTTTCTGACTCGTGGGATATGACTTGACAATGACTCGGTGCTAACTGGGAATGAGGTGGATGATGACAAGATTCCAAAAAATTATTATTTTATTCAACAACTTTCCAAGGGATGAATCCTCAAAGCTCCATAATTTCTTCTCTTCTTTGTTTCTTACTAAGTGTATAATACACTTAATATTGTATACCATGAATATTTGTAATATCCCAATGAATGTGGGATAATATTTATGAATAAAACGTCGAAATTTCAAAGAAGGAGAAATGAATTTGAAATCAAAGGCTGTGATTTACCCAAGACAATCGATCGACGGTGGCTAAGTGTTAATCTTGCAGAGGCCATAACTTGAGCTCCAGGTGTCAGAATAGCATAAAATGTATACTGTTGGAAAGGTATTTAGATTTAGAAGATGATATTGTAGGTTTTAAGTTCTTAAAGTTGATACATTTTTCTTAGAAATTAAAATCAGTTAGATTCACTTTTTAATGGGTCTACGTGACAACTGAACTTCATGAGCTCATATATTGAGATCCAAGCAATGGATTTGCACAAAATTTATATCGTTGGACATTTGATATGATGAATATCAAATCAGAAGTGGTTTACATGGCTAAAACATTTGTTTTCACTTCCAGAAAATTTAATTACAGTTATCCTCTTTTAATGGAAAATTAATTAAATTTTAAAAATAAAAGTTTAATTAAAAATTTTATTTAAAAAAGGAGAGGGACCCATTTTCAATATACTTTTATTTATGATGTGATTTCATTAATGAGGCATTAATTAAAGGGAATGTTTCAAGAAGAAACTTGTACAGGAAGTTTTAGAAGGGAGAAACCCTAACTACTCAAGTAGTTAGAAAATCTCTTCTTAAAAAGAGAAGAGAGGCTTCATCAAGGGTTCTAATAATCAATATTATCAGAGGGTCGGGGAAAAGTCTTAGAGCAATAAGAGTGTACAACCATTAATGTATAGCCAATCTTCTGATGAATGAAAAAAGATCTCCATCTTCTTCATTCTTTCTATTCTTCTACACCATTTCTCATAGCTTTATGCTTGAGTCTCGGAGTTGGGAACAAGGCTGAGTTGTTGAGTGTTTTTTCTTGTATTCTTATACAAACTTTTATTTTATGATCATGGAGTATTTGCAGCCACATACATGGCTGTCAAATATTTGGTAATGAAGAACATTTATCATGAATAAACTCCACAAAGAATTACTTCGGGGTTGATCTTAATTATATCTTGTAACTTTGAGTTTTAAGTATTACATATTTGATTTTGACCTATTAATTTCTCTTTTCTTACTAATTACAGTACTCTATTAAAATTCTTTGAGATGATCAAATAATTCTCTCATATTTCTCATGAAGAAGATATGGATGCGTTTATATATGATTAAGAAGATTGTGTGTGATACTGATCACAATTTAATTTAGATGTTGAAGCCCTCCTTCAATCTTTTCTTATTGTAAAAAGAACTTTGTTGCACATAAAGATCATATTGTGTTATTGAAGAACTATTTTCATATAAATCCAAGAAATAAATATTTGGGGTTTTCTGCCTAGCACTCTCCCTAATCCAAGATATTCAAAGATATATATTTTAGCCAAAGAGGAGAACCACCTCCTTAAAAATGAAGGGGGACTAATGTCCTCATGAGATTTTCATTTCAGTCCTGACGGATTCAAGTGTTAACAACAGGTACCCAAAGGGATAATGAATGTAATGTGGGCATAATCATGGAATAGGCCCATCATGTAGATAGAGGAAATACTATAATAATGAGGGGTACTTGGCATACAACCCTAGTATTACTCATGAGAAAGTATACGTACACATGAAGTGATTCCTTACATAAGGAGCATTTGATGGTGTTAGTCTACCTTAAAAGGGTTATCTCTATATTATTATGTCTATATTATGTGGATGTAATTTTGTTATTCTAAAGTTAAGGGTTTATTTTTTATCTTCCATCTACCACATTTTACTATAATTGAACACACAAATGCATCAAATGAATATTCTGATATTAAATTAGAAGAAGAGTCTATAAAAGAGCCCAAGAAGGGCATAAAAAATAAGAAGAATCTTACAAGCTACATTCATCAACGAAACCACAAGTTGAAGAGTCAAAGAATGAATAACCAATAGCTAAGCTTTATGCATATCAACACCCAGACCACTAAGAGAAAAAATAGTCATCAAGGAAAGGTCGTGAGTATTAACAAAATTACTATAGACTAACATGGAACTAGAAATGTTCATAGTATGAAGGCACAAAGAGGACTAAAGAAAATGCATGTAGTTGTTTGAGTAGCATAACAACAACATGGAACCAAAGGAGCAACCAGAATCAAGATTGAGGTGGAAAGGATGTAGTTGGAACCCATGTTCGCATTTCAGGATGTATCGATGCTCATGCTTGGTACGATTTGACTACATTGCTTATCATATCACATTATATATAGTCCACTCATGTTTCGAGGAAGAAGCATGTAGACAGCGAAGGAATGTAATATACCCAGGGAGGATAATATGGGGTAACTAGGGAGGTATCCAAGGGGATAATGAATGTGATGTGACCATAATCATGGCATTGGAATATTACGTAGTTAGAGTAAATAATATAATAATGAGGGATACTTGTAACATACTCAACCACCTAGCTAGGTCTTGTTATGACATTGTAACATCCCCACTACCAACAAATCAACAAAAAAAATTCTCTGATACCGCATAGTAGCATTCCTAGTGCCAAGCTGGGCAACGGCCCATGAAATTACCAACTTTGATACCGATAATTAAAATAAAAAGTGTTCTGGATATTCACAAAATAGACAGACTACAATAAATAATTGCATGCATAATAATACCGGAAAACTCATAACATAAATGCATAATTATAAACACAATAATTAAATAAAAATATGTAGAAGACACTTATATTTTGTTGCAAATTCACCAACTGTGTGCAGAACTCAGATATTCCTCCCAACCATAGACTAGGATTCTCATAAACTCTCAGCAACAAATCACCCCCGAGTTAGGGATAAAACTCCACCCAGACAAAGGATTCCTAAGCTAGGATAAGGTCTGCCAACAATAAAAAACACACAGACAAAGGTTCCAACTCAAGAAAAAAACCTACAGTCCCTTATTCCCCACATGCCTATCCCACCCGAGGAAGTGTGCCCCTTCTATGGTCAATATTCCTTTGGTTTCCCCACTTCCTTTCCAGGGCTTCAACAACAAGCCTGGAAGGAAGTCTTAGAGCCTTGTAGCCGCAGCTTGGCACCTTGGAAAAATTAATTCCAAAAATTCTCTCACTTGGAGAGAAATTTTTACGAGCCAGACAAACTACTTCTTCAACAGCTGGCGGGCCTAACAACCCACCTCTTGAACAACACACGAGCCTAAAAACCCACCTCTTCAACTCAATTATATCAGGTTACTCCTCAAAACAACTCCAAACTACAGGTATGGAAGGTAGAGGACAAGGTGAACATGAGAGAGTGGTGGAAATAATGAAATGGGAAAAACTGATAACTACATTAAGTTATAACCAATATATTTCCATTCCATTAACTTGATACTTTTCAAGTTAATAACTAGACATGTGCTCCACTTTGTGATATGTTACTCACTCTTATAAACTTAGGATAAAATCATATCCCATGACATTTTACTTTAGAAAATATTATTATAATATTTCCTTGTGCTTAAGCCCCCCTGGCTTAGCTCGTCTTCCTAGACTCTCATCCCCCTTTCCCTTCCTAGTGGAGTTTATCCCCCCATCTCTTTTGTCTAGTTGGTCTACAACAATGATGAATTTTATTAATATCATCATGTGTGATTACATTTTACAATGTTAGGCTCACTGACCTTTTAGCATCTAGGCTCTTCGAAATAATAACACAGGCACTCAACCACAAAACATATATACAAATGCACTCTATCCCAAAGTATACTAGCTCACTAGCCTATGTACATTACAATTGGGGTTCAGCCTAGGGGTATTACAGTACTTCGCAGAGACTCCTAAGAATACTCATGAGAAAGTATATATACACATGAGTATCATTGTATTTAACATGATGAGTATTTTATTGTAGTAAGTGTGGTTTATGGAGTGATTCCTTCCATAAGGAGTAGTTGATGGCGTTACCCTACCTAAAGGATTATCTTTATATTCTTTTTTTTACTATTGTGTGGATGCATTTTTGTTATTTTGAATTCAAGATTTTATCTTTTATCTTTTATCTTTTATATACCAAGGTTTACTACATATTCACCCATTTGCAATGGTAAATTTACAATCTATATCATATAATGAAAACTTGTGTGTTCATGAGGAAGATTAATGGTACTCATTTATGTCCTCATGCTCTATATTACAATCCAAGTCTAGCTCCAAACAAACTATTAGGTTAAATGATCATCTATGAATGATTTTACTCCCATCTAGCACACCTTCATATTCTCAAAGATACCCCCCAAGAAGGGTTCTCAAGCCACACAACCAAGGGCAAGGAAAACATCAAGAAACTAAATTCAAATTCCACCCAAGGCCAAAAAAGAATGTTCTTTGGTCATGTCATCTCCCATGCTAACTATGTCAGAGATCTAGAGTTTGCACCTCCCACAGGATATGACACCTCTTCCTTTCTTTATGAGGATAATAGTGGGGGAAAATGCAACCTAGAACAACAATAATAAAAACATTACCCTTATCTCTTGTTATGTTCCAATAACAAGTATCCTCTAGCATAGAATCCCATAATTATACCAACAAATCAACAACATGAAAACCTCAAGTTACTCCTTGAAAGGTCATAATCAACCCTTTAAATAGAGGCCTTTGTAAATTTATGGTGGTTACCAGCCCCTAAGTGTTATGAAAAATATCCCTAAGTCACATCACTGGATCCTAGGGATAAAACTTAGGATTAGATTAATAATAAAGTTGTTGACATAATTTCCCCCAAGCTTTAGCATTGGGCTTCCTAAATCTCACAAGGAAGAGTACAAGAATGGATTATCTCAAGGAACCTTTAAGTTAGAGGAGCATTGTCTAATAACAATATTCAGAGTAATCAGACTACTCCGAACATTTGACTAACATTAGTGAGGATCCCAACAAGTATGACAATTACTCATGGATCTACACTTGTATGTCTAGCACCAAAACAAATAATATCAATATAATTGAATCATTGTATCGTATTAACAAACCATATACATGTACATCTTCCAATATCACTAAATTATAAACAACCTTAAACAACAATTAATTCCTAGGAAAAAAAACATTAAATACCTAACATCATCAATTTCTAATCAACAATAATTACAAATTCCAAAACTAAATCATTAAATTTAACCAACATTAATGTCCAAGCAATAACAATAACAACGTGTCTAAGAAATATCATTATTTTTTTATAACATCATTTTCTAAAGCATATCACAATCTAAGACATAACAATATAATAACAATTCATTTAAGAAGAAACATAAAAGCCCATGAAATAATAATATATCAAAATGTTTAAAAAATGTGAGCATGAATTCCACATCATCAACGTAATGGTAATAATTATCTGATCATAATGCATACAAGGTATATCTAATCAAGACTCTCTAAAACATCATATAATAATTATCCGACCATAATGCATCCAAGGTATATCTAATCAAGACTCTCTAAAATATCATAGTTAATGTCAAACCACCATTCATAATGCTTTCTAAACATTGGAAGAATTGTCTAGCTAGTAACAATGCTATCAAGTCATCGTCATCCAATAGAAAAGTGATTGGGTGTTACAACTAATATTCAATGATAAAAAGGTGTCATAGACTTAATATGATGCATTACCCTTAAACCAAGGGTTTTAAGGTGATTTCTAGGCAAAAGAATAGAGGTCATGGAAATTTATTTGTTATGACTATGAGAATAACTTTAATGAAATTTTTATCCTTTTTAAAATGATAGTCTTCATAAAAAAAAAATTAAATATCTATAGGAGTCAGTAACTGGTCAATATTACTTGGGTAAGGTCTAGGTTCAAATCCAACTAACTATCATTATAACCCCCAAGCTAGTGCCAACATGCTACAAGCCATTGTCTAGCAATAAACTTATGACATAGAAAGGGATGAGACATCCTAAGGCACACCGAAGTGGACCTTTATCTTGGGGGAATCTACCCTTCTAACCTTATCACAATGGGCCAACATGCCACTTGCGAGAGTTGAACCTAGGTGGGGAGGATAACAATCATGCTACCCCCACCATCTGAGTTAAACCCAAGGTTTAGCAGGATAGACTCTGGAATTTATAAGGATAGTTGTTGAAATTTGCAAGGACCGTTCATTGGACATATGCTTTATTTTACATTTGAGTTGATAGATTTGGCTTAATGTTGCTAGTATTTCTAAGGTTTCCAAGATGCATCAAAATTTTGCAATTCATTCACTTCTCTATTTAAAAGATTGAGTTATTTCATGGTTATATACCTTATTCACCTTATTCACTTATCTCCATTTTCTTTTGAGAGATAATTTCTGGTTTAAAATATTTTCTATATTTTGATATTTTTAGTTCACTTTCTATGTGGCCATTTATGGGTTTTTAGCTAACAAGATTACATTATAAGATTTTTTTTAAAACCTTCTGAGTTTTAACATTCATAGTGTTCTATAGGTATTTTCTCTAAATAATCCTACATTCACACTCATCGAGATCAAACTATGAACTTTTGATTGAGGATTAGAGGGGAAGGCCAACTTCTTGCTCTCTTTCATCAAAGTTTTATTTTTATTAAGAGAGGGAATTCACAAGGGATCGCCAAAACTTCAAATTCTCTACTTCCCCGAAGATGAGTAGAGAATCTGCTCGAAATGTCACTTACGTGATTCTAACGACACTCCTGAAAACACACATGGATCCACCGAAACTTAAAACAAACATTGCATACTTAAACATGTACACAAACAAACATTACATTACATACTTAAACATGTACACCTTTTATAGGTGAAAAACAAGAACAATAAGGCAATCAATTAAATGTAAATGAATTTTTTAAGACATTAATTGTATATATTGATTATTAACATACTTAAACATGTACACCTTTTATAAGTGAAAAACAATTACAATAAAGCAATCAATTAAATGAATTTTTCAAGACATTAATTGTACATATTGATTATTAACATACTTATTTATTATTTTTATTAATATATTTTTGTAATTAAATATATTTATTATTATCATCATATATTTAATTATATATAAAAGAAAAATGTATTTGGAAAAGTAAAAAAAAAAATTGATAAATGATTCTATAACTAATTTTTTTGCCATTTCACTTGTATCATTAAATAAAAGACCAATGAAATTTAAAAGAAAACTATTATCTATATCAGGACAAATTAAGTATCCATTAGTATAGTTGAAGTTACATATCAAAAAGTCACCAAGAAATATGGTCATTTGGTTTATTAACTATGTCCATAATAGATTTGGGATGATCTTTCAAGCCTTCAGCCTCTTTTCTTTTCAAGATTGCAAGTATTTCCAGTCTCCTCGAACTCCAACCATAATAGATTTGGGCTGATCTTTCAAGCCTTCGGCCTTCTTTTCTTTTCAACAAGAACGCAGAAGCGCACATCAGACTATGACCAAAACCAACATCAAATTTCCACGACTTCGGTACTGTAACACAATCGGACTCGGGCTCCAGCTCCAGTTGTGTAACATAATCCCACGAATGCATGCCAAGAACACAAATGCCAAATCCCACGAATGCAGGCCAAGAACACGAATGCCAAGAGTTTCCCTAAGGGGTTCAAAACTGATGCATGTGGTTGAATCAGTTTTGAATCCCTTAGGGAAACTCTCTTTATGTTAGAAACCTTAGCCTTAAATCATAGAGGCAAGGTCACTGAGGTGACAGTGGGTGGCTTGCCAATCTATTGCCCCAAGCTCTCCTTTCTAGAGAAGGGACTTTATGTTAGCAAGAGTTTGAGTAGTAACAGGGAGGATTTTGGATTCACTGAAATGTATGGTCCTTGAGCAACAATCATTGGGTTATTGACCACTGCTCAAGAGGCTTATAAACAAAAGCAATTGTAGAGGTCGAACCTTTGATTTGAATCAAAAAATGAATTTGTTGAGCAAATTACACATCCCTAAAAAAATCAATTTTAAAAATACACACAAATATTTAAAAATAATGTCATAGGATATGGAAATCTAAATAACATAGGTTCATTAGAGTCACTCCCCACCAACAATCATGAGATTGCTTCCTGAAATCCACACTTAAAATAGAACAATTCATTTACCATGTGTGATCAATCCACACCAAGAAGTCACAACACATTGCCAAAGCTTAGTCAAATGCGATGTTGAAGATAAGACCAAAGCATTCTAAGTGATTAATTTCAAAATATACAAATTTCATATTTTCACAATCCACTGCCCAGCCGCTGAAATATGTACCTTGTGCCTACCAAACACTCAAGGTAGTCTTATTGGTTGACTTATGTACAACAGCTATACAAATTTCATTATATTACTAGGACAATGTGTATATGTTTTCCATCCATTATGTTATATTTGTGGCTCATAAATAATACTCTCCCTTTTGAAAATTAAAGTGGACAAAGGAAGCTAGTATAGATGAACCAACCACTGAGTGCCCTTTCACAAGAGTGGAGTTGACAAGAAAAATATACCACACTGAAATGGAGGAAAAAACAATCAACACAAAACATGAATGGATGAGTAATATTGATGTTCACAAGAATAAATGTTAACAAAATGAATAATATTGATTGTTTCTTTCCCAAGCCTTGTTTTATAAAAACAAAAAAGAGGCAACAACATTTCCTCGTTCAACTAAAAAAAAAAATATCAACTGCTCAAAAATGCTACTTTTGTCACCAAAAAACTACCTAAAAGAATTATGCTATACATAAATACAAAACACATTATATAACACTATATATTGAAAATGAGGCATAAAACCCCTTCCATATTCAGTTAACAACATATTTGTAATCCATGGCACTTCGAGCACCATCTCCAACTTTGCTAGCACCCTGCCCTCTCCACTTTCCTCACTGTATGATGAGGGAACACATCCATGATCAAAACGTCAACTCTGTTAAATGTGGGATATTCTCCCTTGCAAAGAACATGACATGAGGGAATCTAATATCAAGGTGATCATGTAGAAAAAACTGCATGAGAACGTTTGAATAGGAACTATGCTTTATGAAGTGTGAAACATTCCCAAATTTGTCAGCATCTATTAGAAAGTTTAATGGTGGGAAAACTAGACTGGAGCCATCTTTCTCCTGCTCACACAAGATATCATAAATACTTCCCCATTTTGTCTTTTTTTAAGCACGCTTCAGACTAAGGACATATTCATTTTCATTGTGACAAATAGTTGCATGTTCTGTAACGGGGACCACCTGTCCTGTATATTCAGAAATAAAGGTATCTGCCGCAATGGGATCCCAAGACCTTACACCCCATATCTTATCACTGGTTCTGAAGGGGACACTACTACTTGAAGGGAAGAAGCCATTATCATTGGTTGTATTCATTGTTCTTTCTTCTCAAAACCTCTACAATAACAAAACAAAAACACATTGTTAAGAAATAGTACTTGAATTCTAAAATAGCTAAATTCATCTACATACCAAAAATGCAGACCATAATACAAAATTCTAATAACAAATGTTTCCAAATAATCAAAACAAATTTTCTTTGTTATTCAATTTTGCATGACACATCTAAAATTTCAAAAACTAGACTTGATACCAAGTATGAAATTATAGCCAATGCCAAAGAGGGTTTGAAATCCACTAATTAAAAAGGCTGATAGTTTGAGCTGTTGTGCATCAGACAAAAATCCCCAAAAAATACCATAATTTAAAATACGGTTTTCTATTGTCAAAAGTGAAACATTAGAAGTGCCACCAGCCAAATCAAAATTGAGAACATAGATGCCACTATCAATATTAGCCTTGTTGTTTCGATGATTATGATAAAATTGAAGCCAACAATCTTCATCCTCCTTTCCTTCACATTTTAGCCATGCAAAAGATGCATTCTTACAGAAGACCATCCAAAGTAATTAATTCATTTTTCCAAGTATTTTCATTTTAAACATTTAAATAGAAACATCCACTCAATTCCACTATCCATTTTTTTCTTTACAAGACTTTACATTTCTTCTTTATAAAACCAGTCTTTAAATTCACGTTTTGATAATCAGTCTCATCTTCAAAATATTTACATCCATTCGACTTTGTTTCTAAAGCCTTTAGTTTATTAGATTAGAAGATGATAGTATTTTTTTTTCCTTTAACGCGTGACATTAGATATGTGGTGCCAATTTCTACCATGAACTAACCTAACATACAAAGGGAAAGCTCGGTCTCCTTGGGCACACATCATGCCAAGAGGAGAAAACCAAGAATACTTGCACCGAATGCTAAGCCAAGTGATTAGCCAACATATGGACACGAAGTAACTTGGGCGCCCAAAACCGAAAGTGATGAAGTTGACCAAGTAAGGAAGAGTGCGCTTGGGTGAGCTAATCGATTCACCCAAGGGACGTGTGGCCTTTGGCAAAGTTGACTCGGATTGAAATTGGACAAACCAAAGGTTGTGTCTCTCCATATTGAAAGGGCATGATGGTTGGACAAACCAAATGTTGTGTCTCTTCATGTTGAAAGGGCATGATGGTTGGGCGTCCATATAAGACAATGGAGGAAGCCATTTGGAAAACAAGTTGAAGAGACACAAAAAGTTTGAACCAAGAAAGGGGACATGAGAACAAGGGAAAGGAACCACAGGCCACATGAAGATGAAGCACAAAGGGGATGAAGGTCGTTCGGTCTTTCAAATGAGGTGACGAAGAAGGGCGTAGAAGAGCAACTCGACGAAGAAGAGTTGTATTGTTTTTGGACAGGTTCTTGTAACTGGGAAAAAGCTCCTCTATATTTATTTCTTTGTGTGGCAAGAATTTTAGCTCGGCACATTGCAGTTCTTGTTACTAAATAATTTGGGTATTAGTCTGGTTTGGATTCCCACACACATGTTTCATTTCTTCTATGTATGTATGTTTTCTCTTATTGTTGAATAATCTAAGTATAAAGAAAACACATGCATAAATAAGTAAATGAATCTAAGTGAAGGTTTATCCCAGGTTGAATAAGTTTGTTTAGTCTTGCCACCAAACGAAAGGCACTAATATCGCACGTCGCTAAGGATGTTGTGCGTCCAAAACCCAATCGAGGTTCTAAGCCCCGTGACAAGTGGTATCAGAGCTAAACATGAAGACAACATTGGTCATTCAATGAGTGACCTCCACCTTGATGATCCAGAAGAAGAATGACTTGACAAGGATGAGATCGTTCAGAAATTGTTTGTTTTGCACAGGTCCACGAAGAGGAACGAAATGAGTGGATGATGATGGCTAGCTGAAACAAGTTGTGGACCGTCCAAGGGAGGATGGATTGGTTTCTTGACCACAACTTGAGAGGAATTCTAAGAGAATCACCTTAAAGAGTGGACGAGCTGGACAAAATCACATGATGAATCACTGAAGTTGCAAATGGAAGAGGCTTGTGAGTTACGAAGGTTGTTGTTGTTCATTTGATGAGATGCATGAGGCATGGCAAGGTTCGTTGGACAAAAAAAAAATTGGTGCATTGGATGGCCAAGGCAAGGGCATGCATGAATTGTGATTCGTTGGCATTATCATTAATGGTAGGGAAATTCAAGCATTTGTGGACACAGGTGCTTCACAAAACTTTCTACGGGAAGAGTTGGCTAAGGAGATCGAGATCAAGGTCACTGTTGGCCCTTGACCAAGTTTTGAAGATATTTGGTCATGATTGACCTATTTTTGGGACTTTGACAAGCTGTCGAAGGAGGACCGCAAGACGAAGAAGAGATTGCGGGATCTCGGCCCCTTTTTAGGGATTTTTGGGTTTGGGGACCATGTAATGGGTATGGGAATGTCGACCCATCGGTTCACCCATGCTTAGGCCCACTTTTGTAATGTATAAATAGGAAGCTAGGAAATATAAGTAATGATGCGATCCTAAGTGCAAGAAGTGGTAGGATTGATCGATCTATGTGATCGAAGGATTGTAAGTGCTTAGTGCATATAGTTTAAAACTTGCAGAGCTAAGTGGAAGTAATTATAAGAAGGCTTGGTGCTGTACCCTGGCTAGAAGAAGGAGGATCTAGCGGAGTGTGCGCAGATCTCCTATCTTCTATGAAGTGGGATGTTGATGCTATGTGCCTGTAAGAAGATTAATCGAAGATAATAAAGAAGAGAAGAGTTGGTGGACGTAGCCCCAGGGTGGGGGTGAACCATGTATATGTTGTGTTGCTCTACTTTGTGCTCAGGAATGATGTGTTTATGTGTGATTTTATTAAGTGCTTGATATAGATTACTATTAGATAGATCTGATGTTGCTTTGTGCTTAATAATATGAATGTACGCTGGATCTGACCTATGTGAATATGCTCAGTGCTTGAAACTGCTAGATCTAATTTGTTCCTTATGCTAAGTTCTATTGGATGTTGGATCTGGTTGAATACTGTGGTGCTCCATAACTAGGGTTTGTCTACATTGTAAACTAGGATTAAGTACTGAAGAATAAATATTGTTAAGTTCTCTGTTGAGTGTTAGAATCATAGATCTCTGTCCTAGCTAAGGTTGCATACATCTAAGTCCTGCAACCACCCTTGCCTCTACCTCAGGTGAGACTTCATCTGCTTCGCAGGTGTTGTCGAAAGGGCCGATAGTTAGGGTTTTTTCGGTGCATTGTTGTAGCGTTGAACCCTAGGTTTTCCCCTACCTCACAGAGCAACTCAAAGTGAAAGAAGCGATCAATAGAGAACTTCACTCTGTGACAGGATTAGAACCACACGCAAAAGAATGGGTCACGCATCAAGTAGAGCAGCTCACAGAAGCCATCTAGCAGCTACAATAAAGAATATCATATCTAGAGCTTTGCACAGTGCTCGACACTCCACAGGATGTAAGGTGATCCGAAATCGGATCTAGAAGCCTGATAGGGCTTGAAAAATGCTCAAAAATGAAAGTTCTCATAATTCGATGAAACTAACACCATTGCATCCGTCTCGTCTTCCTGATTCCGATGGTATATTTACTTTATCAAACAGGCTCCGTATGCAAAAGTTATCGCGTTCTGATCGGAAGCCCAAATAGGTAAAAAGTCAAAGGTCAACTGGTCAAAAAGTCAATGCTGATGACATCAGCATGCTAACTATGCAGGAGATGACATGGTACTCTGTAGCTGATGGTGATTGGGCAGGTTCACTGATAAGGCAGACATGTGGCAGGCAATTGGACCAATCAAAAACTAACAAGTGGCATTAATCCGTCAAATGGGGAGATGCCACGTGGCCCAATCATGGGTAGCCACATGGCACCCAGTCATCAGTTGAAGTGGTTGTTTCAAAAAAAATTGTTTTTGGAGTCCATGGGATTTGAAACCATGACCACCACAAAGCCCAACACCTTAAGAAATGGTCTTTTGCCAATACACCAAATTATTGCTTATGATATAAAACCTACAATATGAAATATATTGCAAAGTATTGAATGGAGAGGGGCTAGTGCTTAGCCCTTTGGGCTAGCGCTTGGCCATATGAACCCATATGACCCTGTCAAGGGGGCACGCACTGGGCAAAGGGGGCTTATGCCCAAATTTAACTATAAAGTGGGTTTTATAACCAATTTTTGGGTTTTAATGGTAATTAAGCCTATTTTTAATGGTTTTTGGGAGTTATTGGGTAGTTTTGGAGCCTAAATTTTGGGAGGAAGTTGGATATGAGAAACCTACTTCCCATCTATATAAACCAGGCCTGTTTGAGGCCATGGGGGGCATTCACATCATAGTTTTTCTGAGGAGAAGCCAAGACAAAGCCATTTTGAAGCAGAGAAGCTTTTGAGGAGGAGACGTTGTCGGATCATTTCTAGGAGCTCCGGACATCCGTTTTGCGTGCTGTTTTCTTTGCTGGGTTCTTGAGATCTGGGAAAACATGACTAGATCAGTCTTGTAGCCATTTGGCATTGCAGCAATGTACTTTTGAGAATTTTAACAGAAATAAAGAAGCCTCTCCCACAGAGAAAAGGCCCGGAGACATAGGCAAAGTCGTGCCGAACTCCGTTATCAATCTGCGTGTTATGGTTTGTTGTTAATTCTTTCATTTAAGATCTGCAAATGTATATATGGCTTTCATAATTCCTCTTCTTTTCTCATTCTTCACTAAGTTTTCTCAAATGGTTAATTAACGCATGCAAAATTAAAACTCAACCATAAGTCATTGAAAAATCCTGACGGATCAAGTGGTATCAGAGCTAGTTGACATTTGGATTTGAGTTTTTCATGTTAACCAAGGAAAAGCTACAGTGTGGTGAAGACGAGCTTGTTGCAGAGAATCCATTAATTGGATTGAGAAAAATGGCTTCTCACAGCGAGAAGATGGCATCGGAAGAAGGGATTTCTCAGGATGAGAAAGAGTTCCGGAAAACATTCCTTGCCATGTC
>JZKD02S0789915.1:519405-531244 GCA_000966675.3 Picea glauca | reverse complement strand
AAAGAGCACTTGCTCAGTTTTGCGTACAACTGGTGTTCTCTCAACACCTGCAGCACCATTCTCAGGTGTTGCTCATGTTCTTCCTCTATCTTGGAATACACCAAGATATCGTCCAAGAATACTATGACAAACTTGTCCAAATAATTTATGAACACTCCATTCATTAAGCACGTGAAAACAACAGGTGCGTTGGACAGTCCAAACGGCACCACTGTGAACTCATAATGACCGTACCTTGTTCTAAAGGCGGTCTTGCTGATGTCCTCATCCTTTATTCTCACTTGGTGATAACCAAATCGGAGATCTATTTTTGAAAATATTTTCGCATCCTTCAACTGATCAAAAAGATCATCAATCCTTGGCAGAGGATACTTGTTCTTGACAGTGACCTTATTCAACTGCCAAAAATCAATGCACTGTCTCAATGTCCCATCTTTATTCTTCACGAATAGGACTGGGGCTCCCCACGGTGACACACTGGGGCGAATGTAACCTTTCTTTAGTAGCTCTTCGAGCTACAATTGCAACTCTTTCAGCTCTGGTGTACTCATTCTATAAGGAGCCTTCGAAACTGGAGTTGCTCCAGACATCAAATTTATAGAAAAATCGATGTCCCTCTTCGGAGGTAGTCCAGGTACCTCTTGAAATATATCCTTGAATTCCTTGAGTACTTTGTGTTCTTCCATATTCGAGACTACATCTTGGGATGCTTCTTCCACTCAAGCTGCGAATAATTGACAGCCTTTCCGATAACATCTCTTCAACTGCATGGCTGAGATTTCCCTCACAGCCACGACTCTAGGAATTCCTTGGACTGTTACCTGATTTCCCTCTTCGTTCAGGCATGTAAATCTCTTATTACGATAGTGCAGAAGAGCATGGTGTTGGTCCAACCAGTCCATCCCAATTAAGCAATCGTATGAGCCTAAACGCAGAATGTTCAATTCAACCTTAGTGCTCATACCTTTCATGTCTACTGAACAAGACTTAACCGATTCAGTGACCTTCCTCTTGGTTCCTATGGCCAACTGCACTAACCAAGACTTCTCATGTTTTCTTCTCGTTAGATGTAAACTTTCCACCATTCTAGGATCTACATAACTATGGCTAGCCCCTGAATCAATTAAAATAACAAGTGGTCGGTTGTTGATCGTACCTTCCACTTCAATCATGTGCGATTGAAATTCTGCTTGCTTATTGTCCAGGGCTGCATAGATCCTCGGCATTCTGCTGCCCATATCCTCCATTGTTTAAGCTTGCTGAACAGTATGGATAGTCCTTGTTTTGTCTTTCCTGTGGGGGCAGTCTCTGTACCTATGATTCCCTTTACATCCCCAACACTCCATAGGTGGAGGCCTTGGCATCTGCTCACTCCCTTCAACTTTCCTGGTGTCTCTAAAGGATGACTGTCCCCCAGGGCCATTCTTGAAAAAGGGAGGCCTGTTTCCCTTCTGGCTCTGTTATTTTTTAAACCTCTTCCGGTCATCCCAAGCCTTCTGAAAGGTAGGCTTTTCTCTTTGTTGTTCGTATAAGCATTTCTCCCTTCTTATTGTTTCTTCCATGGTCTTAGGATCATCATATTGAATCTTGTCACCAATGGAAGGTGGCAGTCCACTCAGATATCTCTGAATCTTGACAGCCTCATCTTTGATGAATGGAACATACTTCAGTAGTTCTAGAAAACTTCGTTCATACTCATCAATGGTCATACTGCCCAACTTGAGTTCGAAGAACTCCTTCATCTTTCTGTCATAGTATTTTTTGGTCAGGTATTTCTTCTCAAAATACCTCTTAAATTCCTTCCAAGTGACCTCTTTCTCTCTAATGTGTTGCACCTGCACAAACTGATCCCACCACATGGATGCTTTTCCTTTCAGTTGACACATTGCAATTCTTCCTTCTGTATGGGTAGAATAATTCTGCAGTTGGAAGTATTTCTTCATACCCAGCAACCATGTCTCGGCATCTTCCTCCTTCTTATGTTCTCCATTGAATGTTGGAGGCTTAATTTTGTTCATCTCCCCTTTCAATTCCTCCTTTCCAGATTTTTGATGTTTTCTAGTAGGGGACGGGCTTGAACCACTGTGTGTCTCCCTGTCAGAATGTCTTCGGGAGTGGCTAAGATGTTGGCTACCACTCCTCAACCTACTTCTTCTCCCATGGGTTCTGCAACTCTCCGTCGTACTTGAGTCTCTTCCCTTCTGGAGTTTCTTCTCTATTCTTTCCAGGCTCTTCAAAAATTTTAAGTTTAATTCATCTTGTTGATCCCTAACTTTCATGAGCTTTCGGCTATCAGCTCGGCGAGCCTTGGCCTCTCTTTGCAATCCTTCAATGATTTTCATTGTGTATCCATCCTTATCCTTCTCTTTTCCATGCCCATTAGAGTTCGATCCTTCGACTCCCAGGTTAGCATCCTTTCCTTCCTATTCGTCTTCTATTTCGGGGGTAATCTGCACCTTCCCCCACTCCATACTCGACGTTGGTTAACGGGCGTCCTGACCTCCGTGAACTCTGCACACGCACTGTTTAATTAAATTCGAAGTTTTTCAGGCAATTAAACTTCATAAACAATCCACAACATTTATAACTAATACCAACAAAAGACATTTTGATTCCAATGGGTTTTCTAAGCTCTCGCTTGGTTCTGCACTTTTTGGGTTTTTGAAACTCCAGTTTTCGGAACTTTCGGGGCTTTCGGGTTTTCGGTACCTGGGAGTTCATTATACAGTGACTCCCAACCTCTTATCATTTCAATTCCCGAAATCCGATACACGGTTTCTTATATGTGATCCGACGATCCTCGATGAGCTAATTTGCCGATACGGCTCTTTTATGTGTTAGCCCTCCTAACTAACCTCCTGGCCCATATGACCATTATCCCATAAGACCGCAGCCTTATCTCCTATCAGGTTTTCAGACTTCGCAATGCCGAAATGCATAAACTTCTTGTCCACGGGATTCTCGATTCTCCAAATCCCGATTTCCCGATGTGACATCAGCCAGGCCCCACAACAGAGCTTTCCTTTCAGGAAATATCTCGAAGGCTCTGATCTCCTCCACGCGTCCTCCTAAAATGGACGGTCCTGATTTCTTCTCGCGATTTCGTGGTTCCAAATGTCCCAAGCGTCTCGTCTCCAGGATTCGCGAAACGTCGAACCCTGATGTGCCGATTTGACTTTTCTATCGGGACTTCCCCCGATAGCCTAGATTGCTGCCACATGCCCTCAACGAATGGACGATCCCGATTCAATCTCGCGATTTCAGGACTCTTGATTCCCCAATGACAAAATCCTTTGTCAACTCAAAACCCCGGTAGCTTGTATACCGACGGGTCGCTCGATCTCTGCCACGTGTCTCAACTGTTGGATGGCTCAGATCATCTCTTCTCCTGGTCGCTCTCTGGACGTGAAATCAACGGTCCAGATCCTTCTCTCCTACCAATTTGGCGGCTGGCTCTGCTCCCTCCTGAGCTTGCACACTTCTTCCCAGCCTTGGGAGAATTTTCCAAAACTAAAGGCCTTGACCTTTGTCTGTTTTCTTCTGCGAGCTCCCCAACCTTGAGGTTCTTCGCACGCCTAAAAGCGCTAACCCTTCCTGAGCTTTAAAAACTCTTCAAGTAACTCCTTGACATTTTGGAGCAAACCAGGGTCCGAAATTATCCTTCTAGACCCAATTTCCCTTCGCATTCTTGGTCCAAAGACCGCTCCACTGGCCCATCTAGGCTCAGTATCGAAAACTTGGCTCTGATACCAAACTGTAGTGCCCCTTTTCGGCTTCTAAGGTTTAATCGTTCTTAAAGGAGGACTATAACACCCCTTCGTACATAACTCATACAGGCATTATTTAAACCACATGCGTTTAAGAAAATAAATACATTTAAATCTCAGAGTAAGCATATAATTTACTGCTATAATTAACATTCAATAGCTTTTCATACTAATTCATATACACAGTGGAAAACATGATAACATAGACAATAGAGTCATGCATAACGTGATTAAAACATAATCAGATACTTATCTTTATCAATGGTTGATTTCACCAACCAAGTGCAGGCCTTCCACAAACCTCCCAACCTTAGACCGCACTGCTCATCAAGATCAGCAGTGGGTCACCCCCGAGCTGGGACTAAGCTCCACCCCGAGACAAGGAATCCTAGGCTAGGCTGAGGTTACAGGGAAAACAACACACAACAACAAGGAAGGGATTCTCTCCTAGGAACCTCCCACACTCACTACCCACAGACCCTCATTCCCCACATGCCTATTCCACCCCAAGAGAATACACCTTCTCTGCCACCTGGACAGTCCTTCGACTGCTAATCTCCCTTGCCTTGGGTTACAGGAACAGGCCAGACCGGAAGTCTCTGGGCTCTATGGTAGCTACAAGGTTCCTTCCAGGAGTTATCTCCTTCCTCTGCGCACTCTCTCACCTAGAAGGAGTCGCTCACAGGCCAATCGGCCACACACAGTCCAGTACTGCGTAGTCTCAACAATCCCATGGGAAAAATAGACCCAGGCTCAATCGCCACTAGTTCAGCAATCGCCGAATGGTCTCACGGACACGACTTCGGGACAGGGGATGCACACACAGGCTCGCTCCATCAGACAAAGAATTCCTCGGATTCCCGAATTGACACAGGATTTTTCCCAAAATCAACATAGGATTTTCGTTCAGGGATTGCCCACACGGGTTTTCTCAGAGCCAGACACAGACTTTTCGAATCACAGGGATGCTTCCCCGTTCTCTACAGGAGTCAGTTTTTTTTTTTTTTTGTACTCTCCAGGGCTCCGTACGCGTTCAGGCCATCGGGTCGAATGGAGAAGGGAATCCCCCTCACGGCTCATCCTGGCTATTTTTATTTGCATGCACCAGGGATGACACTTGTCACCCTTGGAACTGCATGCGTTCCATCATCATGCATCCTCTTTGCACGCTTACCTTTTTCCAAAACTTAGGATAAAATGAAACATAAAATGCACATGTTCTTTTGGAATAATATTAAAATATTATTCCCAGGCTTAAGCCCCCTAGCCTTAGCCCCCAGGCTCAACACTTAGCCCCTTTCCCACCTTCCAGACCCTAATTCCTTGCCCACTCTGTGGATGCTCAGTCCCCCTTCACTCATTCATCATGGTCGGTCTGCACCTAGCAGTGTTTACAATTTTATTAAATGTTCTGCATACATACAAGTACAAAACCAGGCCCTTGGCCTCCAACCCTTAGGGTCTCTGGCCTAACAATCACATAAGCCACCAGCTTATAAAAACTTGGCTCACCATCCTATCAAACATAATTACAATTTCTTTCAGAACATGGTTTGCAACGGGGCTCGGCCTTGGGGACACTACATAAACAAAGCTAAGTGAATGAGTAGTCTGGGTTGAGTAAGTCGGTTTGGCCTTTCCACCGAATGAAAGGAAATGGTGTTGCACTTCACTAAGGATGTTGGTCATCTGAAACCCAACTAAGGTCCTCGGCCCAATGATAGTTGGCCTTATGATTTAAATTAGTCATGTAGTTGCAATGATTTCAACAATGGTATAAAAAATAGTTGCATTGATGCGAGCAATGATATAACAAATAGTTGCATTGATGCAAGGAATGATATAATGAAAAATGATAATGTGTATTGATTTAGGTGATGATACAATGAAAAATGATGTAAAGTAGTCATATAGTTGTATGATTTCAACAATGCTATAACTAATAGTTGAATTGATTTAAACAATGATATAAAAAAATATAATTTATGATATATATAATTTAGTGATAACACAATGCAAAATTATTTAAAGCAATCGAGTAATTGCATTGATTTCAGTGACGACCTAATGTAAACCAATAATATATAGTCAATATATAATTTATTCATATTAATTTATTATTTTAGTATTATCTAGAAGGATCAAATTGATATATCTTTTTTAGTTTTTTATCAGTTGGATGGGAAAATTATAAGGCCAACCTTATCATTTAAAGTAGTCATATAATTGCAATCATGTCAACAATGATATAACAAATAATTGCATTAATTTCAACAATGATATAAAAAAAAGTTGCATTAATTTCAACAATAAAATAATGCAAAATGATAACGTGTATTAATTTAAGTGTTGATACAATGAAAATTGATGTAAATGGCATTTTCTAACTATTATATGTTTTGGCCTTTTTCGTCGGAATCCGGTGACATAAATCTAGACAAAATCATAGTTTTACGTTGTTTAAATTGAATTTTTGAATGCATAAATGGATTCATCATGCTGAAAAACCCCTGCAACATTCCCATTATACAGTCTTAGCCACTCAAATTTGAATATCCAACAATTGTTTTCCATATTTTGGGCAAAATTAAACAGAAAAAATCACCAAAAAAGGACCAAAATGTAGAACGTTTAGATTGCGATGATGTAAAGTAGTCACATAGTTAAAATGATTTCAACAATAATATAATTATTAGTTACATTGATTTCAACAATGATATAAAGAAATACAAAATGATATATTTATTTTAGTGATAATACAATGAAAATTTATTTAAAGCAATCAATACTTGCATTGTTTTCAGTGATGACCTATTGCGAAGCAACAAAGTGCAATGATTTTAGTGATGAATAGTGAAAATTGATGTTAGTGATGATATAGTGAAAATTCGTTTAGAGAAATAAAGTAGTTGCATTGATTTCGGCAATAACCTATTGCAAAACAATAAGGTACATTAATTTTACTATTTATATAATGGGAAATCATTTAGAGCAATCAAGTAGTTGAAATGATTTCAATAATGAAAATTTTATGGTACATTGATTTTAATTATAGTAAAATGAAAAAAGATTCACTATAGTATATAAAAACTAGCTTCCTATTACACAGGTAATAAAAACTAGCTTACTTTGAAACTTGCTTAGGGCTTAACAATCCATGGGAAGGAAGAGAAACATCGTATGACATTTATTGCAATAAAAAATAAAGAAGATAGATTGGCATTACTCCTCCATAATACTCTCTATACTTTCAACCAACATAGGAAAGTAACTAAATTTGAAATGATCAGATTAATCTTAGACACATACATATACATAATGTTGATCATCTACAAATTGTGTGTGACCTCCCACGAATAAAACCATCATAGATCCAACTTAACGTTGGATCTATTAAGCACCGAGAAGGATCAAATCTCTCTAGGTGTGAACCTTTAACCTTTCCTCAAGTTTTGCACTCTAAAAAAGGTTTGCACCTCGAGATATTTAATCCCTCTCAATGCTTTATAGATCCAGAGTTAAGATAGATCTAGTTTGGGAAATATATAAGTGAGGTTTACTATGATTTAGTGAAAAAACAACACTATAAAAAATATAAGTGAATTTTACTATGACTTATCGAAAAAAAATATGAAATATATTGTTATTGATTCATTTTAATTTTTCCCACCGGGCACTTCCCCTCATTCGCTTCCTATCATTTTCAAGGATGGTACCTAGGGTAAACCAGTTGTAGAAAGGTGAGGGTTTTTTTGATAGCATGATCATTTAAGATCTCAACATGTCACTTGTGAAAATTGAACGGGGGGAACAACTCTCAACACAAACCACTCAGGCTAAACCCATTTGACAATTGATTATGAGTTATTAAATATTATTATTATTATTATTTAATTTGTAATTGATTATACATTTTATAAATATTATTGAAAATTTTATAAGAAAACAAGTATTATGACAAAATAGAAACAAATAAATTTTAAGTAATTTTTTTAAGTGTTTGTAAAAAATAACATAGTTGTTTATGATTTATTATTATTATTATTATTATTGGTTAATAAAGTATAAATTTTATGTTTATTAAAATTGTTTTGACAATTAAACCTAATGTTTTAGGCCTATTATTATAAAATTAGTTTTATTCTTTAAATTAATACGAAAAAAATTGGCCCAAAGGGGTTGGATCCAATGGTGGAAAGCGAGGAATTTTTCACCCTTGGGAAAGGTTCAATTCCCATGAGGGCCTAACCTAGAGCCATGGGGCCACTTTAGGTAGTGGTCGAACATGTGGGTGCACCCAGAGATACTATATTAAATGGTATCATGACCCGTGCACACATAAGTGGATCAAATCCCACCCCCATGTCCTTTAATTTTAAATCCCCAGATGGGGTGCCACCTAGCCATGAGATTCATCATGACACACGGATCTCCACATCCCCTCCATGCACTCAACCTCCTTCCCAAGATGGCTCATTTCAGAAAGCCTCACCTCCGTGGTCTTGCTCCCATACGCAACATGAAGTTTCAAGTCTCATCGATGGATGACACGGTTAACTATGGTACATAATTGTTGAATGTCATTTATGGTAGTGCAATGGCTTGTTCATGGACCTCAACCCTCTCCATCACCCTTATTTCTATGCCTTGGTTGTATTTTTCTCTCATTCTCTTTCCTGCTGGAAAATTCATCTCCATTTCCCTCTATCTCTTCTTCACTATCATTTGTCTCTTTCTTGTTTTTAGTCTTTCGTGGACCCCCTTCTAGTTCTTTCCTCCCTTTCTAAGCACGATTCCTCATGAACATGGAAAACCTTGTAGGGTTTTGACTTCATATCGTGGCTCAACAAGCCTCCACTCTTCACCTCTCCCATCGTCCAACCTCTCAGATTCTTCTCTGCTTTCCTCTTCTCCTACATCTAGCTAGCACAATGTCGAGGTTTGGGGATATGTCATTGTGGAAGAGGAACTTCCATATGAACAAATTTAGGAAAATTCGACAGCTCCAGCCTCGCCCTCTATAGGAAGGTCTCCTACAGATGCTCCTAACACTTTGGCTCACAACATTGTAATAGGAAGTATCTCTCAGGAGCTAGTGGAACTTTCCAACAGAATGAATGAGCATAATTCTTCGCCTTGGTTCTCTGAAGACCAGCTCCAGTTGATCTTTGAACTCGGCAGGAATATTACAGAACAACATGTTCGCCAGGAGTTGATGGAATGTTGGCTTGATAACCTCCTCAATTTTCTATGTGGACAACATCCTTACCCACCTTGTCTATTCTTCTATTATCAATGTGCATGCACTCCATCCGGGCATGTTCATCCTCATAGCAATGTTGGTAGCGATCAGTCTAGTGTCTAACTCCAATATTTTGTGATGTTTTTTTCTCACCTCTTAAATTCAATTTTCGTAGTATACATGCCTATTACAGATCCTAGCTTATCATGTAGTCATTCCGACAATTTTAGACTTTTTGATTTGGCCCCACAAGACAAACATGTAATGTAGGTTGAATGATATGTACTTGGTACTTTGTTTCATGAAGGTAATACAAGTTTTTAATTTACAAAAAATAAAAATAAAAAATGATTTTCTTGGATATCATCTTCTTATTATTCTAATTTAGTTATGATAGTAAATTTGATAATATTGATATTTTCAATGTCTAAGCTCTCCACTATCTCCCACGGCTACCACCTTTATTAAACTAATTTTCATTTATATTATTAAAAAAAAATTGATTTGTTATATATTATTAAAAATTAAAAATATTGAAAATTAATGATTTCATTTTAATGAAAAATTTGTAACTATGAGAAAAAAACATTTAAAAATGCATAATCAATGACAGTTCTTAATGATAAGAGTGAAAATCCAACTCAAAATTAGCATAGTTAATATTCTTCCTTCGTGTACCACTTTATCCCCAATGGGATAAACTTTTTTTACTCAATTGCAAGAAAAAGGATAAACGGGGCCATATTACTTTGATTTTTCTTTTTACAAATTTCTCTCATAAATGGTAGTAGAGGTGTACTCTTAATACTTGGAGTGCATGAAGTGTAATTATGACCTTGTACTAGTTTATTAAGTATACCATTTTATATATATATATATATATATATATATATATATATATATATATATAAATAATATACATAATTAATTTATGTATAATGGTTTAATTTTATTCCCTATCCAACTTATTTTGAATTAAAGACCTTGAAGGTATAATTGATTTAATTTTTTTCTTTGGAACCCACATCATGTTTCAATTTAGTTTGAATTGACGTTTTTGAAGGAGTAGAAATATTCCTAATCATTACTCAAAAACATTTATAAAATTATTTTTGTAATTAGAAACATTTTAAAATTTACAAAATTTAAGTGTGTAAAGGAAAAATTTAATATCTTAAAGAATCAAAATATCAATTTCTAATATACTTGTTTATTCTTAATTGTTGAAATTGTAGTTTTTTTTTATCCTTGAAGTTGTTTATTGAGATTACCATTTGATTGTTGAAATTTCAATTTTGCAATTGTTTATTTGTTGAAATTGTAATAATTGTTTATTTGTTGAAATTGTGATATTTGATTACTTTGAAATGATAATTTTGGATTAAAAAAAATGCAATCAATCAATTTTTGAAATTGCAATTTCTAATTATGAAAATTATAATATGGCATTGTTGAAATGATAATGATCAATCAATTTTATATTGTAGTGTTAGGATAGGTGTGTCATACACTTTGTCGTCATATAGTAGAATACTTAATAATTGAGGAGTTGTACTAGGGAATAAATGGTAAGAATTAGTACTAATAAATAACAAGCACTTAATAATTGCAGAGTTATACTAGTGAATAAATGGTAAGCAATAATACGAATAAATAATGACTAGTACTAGGAAATAATTGTTGAGTAATAGTACAAGCATAATAATGTGATGTCTTTTTTTCATTGTTCTTTTTAGTGTCTTCTGAAATACAAAGTGGGGATCCTATTCATGCAACAAATGATCATATTTGAAGAATTGACAATTGGAAACTCATCACTTCATGAAACAAAAATAATCAAAATAATTGTTTTTTCATTCAACTATAAAAACACATCATAGTGATTTCTCCCATATTCTAAATTATATTGTCCCATTGTTTGTTTCGTTATTTATTTTTGAATTTCTTATAAAAAGTTATACATGTAGGAATAAACTCAAAAGAGAAGACATGACATTGTAACTCAATTTAATTTAATGGTTGTTTTTTAATGTGTAAAAGAGGACATTATAATTCAATTTAACTTAATTGTTGGTCAATTTAATTTAATTGTTGGTTTTGTATGTGCAATTAAAAAAAAAAAATTATGTACCTTGAAAAAATTTCATACATTCAAATATATAACATAAAATAATATTAAAAAAACTTTAAACAATTTAATAATATTAATAAACTAAATAACACTAAAAAAACTTAATATGAACATATATATAATATTAAATAATTTAGATAAAATAAAATGAAAAATTAAAATTTTTAATATAAATTATTAAAAATATGATTATAACGTTTAAAAACCATATAAAAACTAGATCACTCGCTTGCTTGGAAATGTAGTTTAAGGAAGAAAGGATGAAATCCCATTGTGAGAGATTATGGGGAAAGGAAGCATCTAAAGATGTTCTAAAATGTGTATTATAGTATATTTGTGGGACCATCTGTTGTTCATAGCTATTCCTTGACTAGTGAATTATTTATTTATTTATTGGCATTATTATAATTGAAGATATTGAAGTAATTGATAGCACAGGATTTTCAAAAAAAATATTATTTTAATATCTTAACTATGTTGTAAGAGTTTATAGAATATGGGAGATTATAATAATATTTTAAATTATAATGTATTTAAAAAAACATTGCTCTTAGTACAACAACTATAATATCAAAATTACTAATTTAATTTGTATTAATAATTATATGAATATATTTAATATAATATTGAAATTTTAATATTCATAAAGATTTGATTAGAAAATGAGATTCAAAATTGAAAATACATATATAAAATTTT
>JZKD02S0789915.1:501737-519395 GCA_000966675.3 Picea glauca | reverse complement strand
TTGTAAGTACATTTTTCATGCAAAACTTCTTGATTGAATGGTTGTAGGTTAAATGCCTTACTTTTATGGTTACATTGTTGTTATTTTGCTTAATCATTGAAACCCTAGGGAGCAATCACACAAGTAGGTCCTTGCTTTATGTCCCCATGATAAAAACTTGCTTTAGCCATTTGATTAAGAAGGATATAGCCTAGCCATTGCTACACTAATTCTTATTTTTCCGAGTTAGTTTCTAGACATAAATTGAAGAAGGAAGACGTCCTAGGCCTAATTAAGTTTACACCTAGGGTTTTGACCTTTAGGGTTTGATAAGCCTTGGCCCTACAACACTTTTCAACCCTAGATTTATGTTTTGAAGCTAGCCGTTTTTGCCAAAGAGTTCTAAGGAAAGAGGGAGGAGCATGAGGCCTTGCTTAAGCAACACCAGAATGAGCCTCCTCCCCTTAGGGTTTTGACTTCATGGCCCTGCCATTGCAGCACCATTAAGCCTAACTCTCCCGTCCTTAGATTTAGATCTTTCCAAGCCTCTAGCCTTACTCCTTGACTCCATTTACCCTAAGGCACTAGTCTAATAATGCAACGTTGAGTTTTTTGTGCTAAAACAATCTTTCAAACTCCTAAAAATTCAAACCCTAACTAACCCTAGCAACTTACTAACCCTAGTTCTATGATGAAGTCATGCCCATTTTGAACTCTTGGCTGGTATAAAGTTGTGGCTAGGTCATCCATTGATAGACATTGAAGTGTAGAGTATTTTCATTGGTTTATTTTGCAAAACATCCACCTCATTGCCTAGCAAACTAACATAGAAACTAGGCTGACATCACCCTTAGTAGTATAGTGACGCAACAACATTATATGTGAGCATATTTATGGTATTTAATGCGTTGTGATAATTCATGGATTGATATTGTACATTGAATGGTCTATCATTTTGTATTTATTGAAGAAGTAATATTATAAGTCATAGCCTTTATTGCAATCATTGACTTCATCAATAATTACTATTATTCATGCTCATATATATTAAAGATAGTCATTAATTTATGAAGTACTAACCACTTTGGCATATTTTATCTTTATTGTTGCCTTGTCTCACAAACAGGTGCCTATTCTGTGGAATACCTTCTTTTTGACTATCTTCCTTGGCAGTAATCTGTGAAGGGGAAAACCTACTTTGACCTTTGAGCCTTAACCCCTTGACCTTTTCCCTTTCAATACCGCAGATTACTAGGGACGTCTCCCTTGGGATTAGCCACCCTGAATAGAAAGAGCTCCCCATCGAGGGGACAGTGGGTGGGGAAGCTCCTGTTACGCCAGTTTGACTCTTTCCTTCAAGCTACTAAACCTTCCTACAAACTGAGCGATAACACATCCTATTCACCAACTCCTTTGGGATTTTGACAAGAGATCATGGGGTTTCTTCATGACCATATTTTGGATGATTTTTCCAAGTTTTAGCTTCATCTAGGCTCCAGGATGATAGACACAACATGTTGAAGTTTAAGGCCAATTTATATTTTTAGCCTTGAATGTTATAGTGTCTTATTACTTCTTTTGTGCTCTCTAAGGTACCCATAACCTTAATTTAACTCCATGTTTTTCTTCTATGGCTCCATATATTTCCGTAGACTACTCATGTGCCTCAATCGGATTCTGTAGCATGAAGTTATTATATATTTTAACCTTGTACAATAATTTACTGCAAACATATTTTCAATAAAAGAACAAAAAAAATACAATTGCAAATACATACATTACAAAGATATTTTTCCACTTGAAACCCAAACTGGGAAAACCGACATATTCTATATTCATTCACCTCATAAATTGTTTACAATACAATATACATATAGGATCCTGTAGCATCCAAAACCCTAATCCAATAACATGGATTAGTCAACAACCCTAATTCCTTAACCGGAAATAGAAAAGGATCAACGGAATCTATGTGCCAAAAAACCACCCAAAAATGGATGCAAAAAACCGCCAAAAAATATAACACGTACCCAGGAGTTATGGCCCTCAGAGTGAATTGGTACCAAAAAAATACCCTTCACTACTTGGCCTATAACTCCCTCATACATGATCCATTTGATGAACAATTTATACCGTTAGAAATCTCTCTCCAAGATGAGCTATGCCACATAAAAATTCTTCCTCTCGCATACCATTTAGTTCATAAAATGCCCTGCATATGATCAAATATGAAGTTCTACAACAACACAACCATGCATAATTATGTATAATTACAACATCCACAATTAAATATATTACAGATAGTGAATGGCATATAAATATAATTACATCACCATACATCTAAAACACCATAAAATTAACATAATAATGCACATTGCACAACAAATTAATACACATAATAAAAACACTTATATGTTGTTGTAAAAACACTAATTGCATGTAGACCTCAGACATTCCTCCCAGCCATATACCTCACTAATCATAATCTCTCAATAGTGGGTCACCCCCGAGATGGGGTTGTCTCCACAAGGGAAAAGGTTCACTCACTAGTCTCACTAAGGTCAAACAACACTCAACAAATAGGAAATGCTAATGGCACCAATCCTAGAAACAATTCCACCCCACGACCCTCTCATTCCCATTAGCATGTCCCACCCTTGGAAGTGTAGCCCTTCTCTGGTCAACAATCCTTCGGTTGTCCCACTTCCCTTATGGGGCTTCAGCAACAACATGGCAAGGAAGTCCTTGAGTGATATGGATCTTGGAACACAAGGCTACTCATAGGCTTGACAACTTGCCTCTTTAAACCCAAACCACCAATGATTTACAGGGTCGCCCAAGCTCCATAGCTCCACTTTCCAACCACCCTCGGGATGATGGCCAACATGCATGAATGGTAAGAATGATGAGAATTATAGTATTTCTCAATAATATATATGCACGTGTCTAACTTGACACTTGGCACAGAAGGAACTAACATGTTCCCCACTTGTAATTTGTTCCCTTCCATTGGGAACTTAGGATAACATAATGTTATATGACTTTAGGACTTAGGAATAATATTATTTTATTCCTAGGATTAAGTCCCTTGACATATCCCCTTATCCTTAAACCTTTATCCCCTTTTCCCTCTCATGGGGTCCTAGCCCCCCACACTCTTTCATTTGACTTGGTCTGTATTAGTGATGTATTTAATTAATAATATGAATGATTACATATTACAATAATAGGATCGCTAGCCTTTTTGCATCTAGGATCTCCAGCCTAATAATCACACAAACACTTTGGCCTATAATATCTTGGCTCACTAACCTATAAAACATATGTACATTTACAATTGGGGTTCATCCTGGGGTAATTACAATCCTTTTGGATTTAATTATCATAACCTTTGTTTTTTTAGTGTTCACCGTCATGTCCATGCTAGAGAATAAGTCCTTGAGGATCAGTTGCTTACCTAGGTCATAGGGACTCTTCACCATATGAACAATATCATCAGCATAAAGAAGGAGGATGATGAATATACTAGTGAGAGTTGGACCAACACAACTTGCATCCTCCAAACAATATTTTAACTTATCAATATATATGCCGAAAAGGGTAGGAGATAGGGTACAACCTTTTTTCTTTGTAAATAAAAAATGTATTACCTTAGAATTCTATCACAGCAATAAACATGTCTAGACAAGAAAAAAATACATGCCACCTGTTCTGCCAAATAGATGGAAACCAGAATAGGTGGCCAATAGGCTTGATGTCTGGAAAGTCTGAATGTTCCACTCATTCATGAACAAAATGATACCAAAATTCCTACAATGGTTTTGAAATTGGAATGCATAATAACAAAAAAATAAACACAACAGAATTAGATAGTGGGTGAACCCGGATTTCCTTTGTCGCCATGAGTTTTCCAAGTAGGAGTGAAGACGAATGATTGGGCACAGGTCGGTCATATTATTTTTTCTGGAATTCCTGAGAGAGCATCAAACAACAAGTCCAAGCGGCTGTTGAGAATGGTGTGTCGGTGAAGCTACTCTTCCATATCCCGTCGCGTATCAAAGATGAGGTCCAAGTGATCCTGTGAGACACGACAGGTATAACTTGGTTCCTGTTATGGAGAAGCGGTAAGAGGAGGTTTACCTTCAGGAGGGAAAATCTCCTCATGGAGCCCCTCTAGTGGTACTTCCTCTTCAATTATGCAGGTATCCAAATCCAAAGCAGCATCAACTACAGGGTTCGATCGACTAGGAAGGGTAGGCGAGTCTTGGGGGTCATGGATAGTGTATAGGAGGGAAGTCGGTGGAATTAGAATCAAGAATTCATGTATTTATTCTTCAACAATATCCATGGGAGGATATTCCACCATTATATTTTTGGTCGAGGAGGGAGGCGGCATCATAGAGGAATTTCTGAGGTGGACCAAAGAAGTCGGGGGTGAAGGAGAAGACAGGCTTAGCCTTCGTTGTCGTGCGACGAAGCTATAGTAATAAATCCCTCTTGGGCTTACCTCTTTCCTGGGGCATGAATGGGTCGTTAACCAGGATGTCGAGGAGAAACAGAGCATGAGAACAAGGGGGGAAGAGGGTTGAACGAGCTCGAGCAACTGTAGCCAGAGATTGTCCCAAAAATAATGACGGAAACCATTACTTACATACTATAAATGGTGAGGCACCGGAGAGGTTGAGTGGACAAGGCTCATGTGACTCGTACCCATCCCGACCTACCATCGTTTTTGTGCGAGATTGCCATTAAGACAAAACCTGCATGTCGTCACACCATCTCGCATGAACAATGAATGCCTCTCATCCTACGAGGTAGTGAGGAGAGGGTGGCGACGTGAGCATTTAACTTCCTACTATGGATGTCATCCACCTATCACCCCATCCGGGGGGATAGGGTACAACCTTACTTGACTCCTATATTACAGTTAATTTCTTCCGACCAACCCTCATTATTCCTAAAATTGACAATAATTTTCTCATATAGAATTACTGCAACAACTCTTACCTTGAAAGGGACTTTAATCTCTTCTAACCTATTCTATAAGTCAGTCCTGAGCACAGTATCAAAATATTTTCTAAAATCAATGAAACAACACCTTACTTTCTTAAATATAATATAATGTTTACAAATATAATTCATATATTTTTACATCAATATTCAAAAATATATTTATATTTACCATATCACAATCCATTAAGTGATATTAACCTACATTTTCTGAAATTAGTGTGGTGAGGGTTCAATATCCATAAGAACTTTTAATGGAAACTAAAGCATCAAAGTATAGATAAATACATTGAATATTATAAACATTCACATTTTTAAGTTAGGACTTACACCCTCTCATGAGAGTATCCAAATGAATGTCTTGAATATCTCAAATCTCTAGGTGACTTGAAAGGGTAGGACTCATCCCAGTGAATCTATCAAACCTCTACCTCTAGGTGAATTGAAAGGGTAGGACAATAAGTTTACTCATCTTATGTTTATAAAAATATTTGTCTAATATTTTTTTTTAATAAAAAGTTATAATATAATAAAAAGGAAATATTGTACAAAAAAGAAATAAAAATATAACACATACACCAAATTTATAATAATGAAAAATAAAAAAATATATAAAAAAATAAATTCTTTTTATATATAATTTTAAATTATTAACTTAAAATTGAAAAATAACACAAATAAATTATATTACAAATTATATATATATATATATATATATATATATATATATATATATATATATATATATATAACTCATTCACCAAATTATATAGTATGATCAAGAGTAAAAAAAATTATTAAATAAAATGTGTTCATCCTATATTTTGGTAGTTATGCATTTAATTAGTATGTCGTATATGTTTAATAACATTGAATTTTATAGCCACCATTAATATAATACATTAAATTATGAACGTTTATCTTTTTTTTTATATTTATTTTATAAATTGTATCGATGTTTACGCCAAAGTCATTCTTTTAAGGGGAGGTTCCCCTTCACCTTTCGTTGTCTATTTGCATCTTATTGAACCCTGCCATGTGTTGTCTATTCACATCCTATTGAACCCTTCCACGTATTGAACTCTGCTACATCCCCTCCATGTATTGAACCCTTCCACATCCCTTCCACGTGTCTCAAGTTTGATGTTTTCTTCCCCTACTTTGGTGTTCTACCTTCTTCGTGAGGTGATGATGCATGAGCATCGTCAACCAAAGCCACATGTGATGACATCACAATGCTTAGCACACCTTTTGAGTAAAATTTTAAATTTTGAAAGATGGTGTATCTCAGAGAACTTTTGATTAAAAGATGAATCAGAGAAGTTAATGGGAGGAGGTTAAACGATTGTGTCAAAACCAGAAGAGATTGGATCATCCTTTAGTTATTTGATTTTGGCGTGGATCTGAAGATTCACCGTAAATTGTCTGTCACAAACGTTTATGTAATAGGACTTAAGTAGCTATAGAATTTAATTTCGATTAGGTAGGTAGTTGGAGGAAACCCGAGAGGACCTCTTATATAAGTAGGTGCATTGTATACCTGAATAAGGTTAGATGCATAGTAGAAGATAGTTGTTACTGAATGTAAGTTAATTTTATCAGGTTGTAGCCATTTTCCATTGGAAGGAATATAACAGAGAGATATTGACTCAAATGCATGGTGTTTCTATTATTTACAGTTTCCGTGTTAATTTATGTCTTTATGAATGAATGAGTTATGTTGTTGAGCATATGATACTGCGAAGTATTTGGATAAATTTCAATTGTTTATCTTCATTGATCTCATGAAAGGTGTGCATACAGTCTACAAGGAGTGTGTTGACAGAGTTTGCTTCGACTCAGAAGCTCAAATGAGATAGCGTGAAACTTCCATTGCAAAGAGTGCAAAGGGGCTGCTACAAGGTGTGCACAGTCACCCGCAAGAAGTTAAGTCTTGCGTAGGAATATGTTGCAAGGAGTGCATAGATTGGAAGTTCGACTAGGTGTCAGAGTAATCCCTCTGAGGATTCAAAGTGTTCGAGAGATAAAGCTCAAGAGAGATAGTAGGGACAAGTCTTCAAAGGGAGTGATGCTATGAAGGGTTCACGAATCATCAACTAAGATCCATCCAAGAGGGAGTGGGATCGTTCCAGATCGTTGGATCTGGGAAAAGCACACAAGTCTTAAGTCTCTGTGTGCATATAGGAGCGATGATTCACTGAAGTCCCGAAGAGGTCAAGGACCATCCATCATCCAGAGGGAAAGGTGGTGTAAGATCCAAAACTCCGGAGCGAAAGGACTTCAGAGGTTTTATGGACAAGGAGGAAGTGAAATCGTCGAAGAGCCGAAGGCCAAAGTAGATCCAGGTCGTTGGTAGCCAGGAGGCACCTGTCAGTAGATCTGAGGCTTCAGAGAAAGTCACTTCGTAGGATTTCGGGTGTGGAGTGTGACAAACTTCTGAAGTCCCGAAGATCAAAGAAGATTGCAACTGTCCGTTGTGGAGAGCACGTGACAAGAGATCTAGAAGTTCGGAGGCTTAGCGCTTCGAAAGGAAGTCAATATGGGCAGAGAATATCTGGATCGTCAGATCCAGAGGGACACGTGGTGGAAATATGGCGCCTTCAGATGAAACTACTCCAGGAGAAAAGTGAGTGTGCAAGATTTAAAATTCCTGAAGCCCGAAGAGAGGAAGTGGATAGTGGCCATCGAATCTAGAAGGACACGCGTAGGTAGATCATGCACTTTAGGTGGAAATACTTCGGGAGGAAGAAATTGTGGAGAGTTTAAAAACTACTGAAGCCTGAAGAGTTGAATTCAATCATAGCTATCGATTTGTGGGAGGACACGCATCAACATATCATGAACTCCAAGTGAAAGTGTTCTGGGTGGAAACAAGCAGGGGAAGTTGAGACTTTTGAAGGCCGAAGTCCCGAAGTGGACTAGATTCGTTGTTCTGAGGTGGACACATGGAGCTAGATCCATAAATTCATGTACAAAATACTCCGGGGGAAAGCAGAGGTCAAAAGTGCCAAACTCCCGAAGCATAGAGTCTCAAAGTTGATCTCGATCATTGATCATGAAGGAGGACAAGGACCTTTGATTTGGTCTTGGTTGAAAGTGTCGAAGTCCCGAAGCGCTAGGAGGTTAAGCCCTAGGTCACAACCCAAGGTTACATGCTAGGAAGAATCTAGTGCTAGTTAGTGTTAGATTTGGAAAAGGGTGCTAAGGGAGCAGGTCTCACGGATGACCGTTGATCTGAGAACGAGAAAATCGATGGTGGGGAATCATTGCGGGGAGAGGAGGAAAAATTAGCGGACATGCTAGTTCACAGTCCAGTATTTACTAGCACCATTGATCATGTCAGGACATGGGATCAATGACCACGATTTAAAGGAGTTTGGGTTAGCACTTTTCAGATTACGGGGATAGATCTCTCTGATAAAAAGAAAGCATGTTGGCAGCTCGCAATTTCTATGAATCATCGATTCACAGATAAATCGGTAATGACCAGATCATGACCATGAAAACACTGAGGGTGATAACAAGGCCTGTGTTTTATTGAGTTCGAGACCAGCAAGGTCCCGAGGAGCTGATCCAGCTCGAAAATATTTAACAATCCTTGAACGGGAGGTCGAGAAGCCACAGGGGAGAGTATGGGGGGTTTGCGTCAAGTGGTATCAGAGCCTAAAAGAACTCAAAGTTGTACTCTGTGTGTGAGAACCAGTCAGCACAATTCCATCGAGGACATGCATGGAGTCACATTTGGAAAATCGAGCTATCGAAAGGGAAATGAGGGAACTGCATGCAAGGTTGGAAGCGATGGAAGAAGCACAGATGAGAGAACTTGACACTGGAGACATCAGTGAGGCAGAAAGTGAAGAGACAAAAGTTGAAGAAGATGTAGGGGGAGATGTATCCGGAGAACACTTACTGAAAGTTGTCATGAAGTTGGGAGCTAGAGAGAAGATAAACATCCCAATGTATGAAGGAAATTTGGATGCTAAAGAGCTGCTAGACTAGATAAGGTCCATGGAAAAGTATTTCGATTATGAAGATGTCATTGAGGACAAGAAGCTAAGACATGTTGTCACCAGACTGAAAGGACATGCAACACTGTGGTGGGATGAACTGCAGGTTGATAGATGAAGCAAAGGTAAGAAAAATATTAAGAGTTGGAATAGAAAGGTAGCCAAACTGAAGGTTAAGTTCATGCCTAAGGATTATCAGATAAATATCTTCAGGATGATGCAGAACCTGAGACAAAAGGGAATGAAAGTGAAAGAGTACACATAAGATTTTTACAAGATGAACATCAAGACTGGACAGAGGGACAGAGATGAAGAGAAAGTTGTCAGGTACATAACTGGCTTGAGATATGAAATACAAGATGATGTCGGTGAGGACAATAGAGGAGGCATATCAATATGCACTTAAATCAGAGGATAATTTGGCCAAAAAACAAAGCCAGTGAGGCATAGATAGAAGCCCGAACAGAGTTAAAGGAGTTTCCCATTATAAGGCACAGAAGCCCAAGGGTGAGGATGAGAAAACCCACAGTCATTCAGAAAGAGGAGGAAGCTCCAGAGGGAGACAACCTGGTGGAAGATATTATTTTTCCAGAGGAAGAGGAAGAAGCAGAGGAGGAGAGATAATATGTTATACTTGTGGAAAACCAAGACACAAGTCTTGGGAATGTCCCAAGAGAAAGAAAGAAAGAGGAGGTGAATCTCACATTTCATAAGCACAGAAAGGGAATGTTGAAGCAGAAGGTGCAGAGGATGGAAAATATCTAATGCTGAGGAAGGTTCTCTTGAAGCTAGAACCAGAAGTTGAAAAAACGGTGCAGAGGAACAGTTTGTTTAGGACAACTTTCAAGACTAAAGACAGAGTATGCAAGGTGATAATTGACAGTGGGAGCACTGATAATCTAGTATCCATATATATGGTGGAGAAATTGGATCTGGAGACAACTGCACATCCAAATCCATATAAGGTCTCATGGTTGAAAAAAGGACACCGGGTAATGGTAACTAAACAATTCCTTGTTGAATTTAAAATAGGGGGATATAGAGATGAGATTTTATGTGATGTAATTCCCATAGATGTATGCCATGTTTTGTTGGGAATACCATGGCATATTGACAAGAATGTCATTCATGATGGGAGAAAGAACACTTACACTTTGGAAAAAAATGGTACAACACACATGCTGTTGTGAATAAAAGAGAAGAAAGTAAAAGAAGAAGCCAGCACAAGCATACTTCTCATGAGTGGGAAAGAACTCCTGAGTGAAGTCAAGAAGGAACAAGAGATACAATTTGTTGTGGTGAGGAAACCTAGAGTTGTCCTTGCAAGTACTTCTATTGATGATTTTCCTGAAGAAGTTCATGAGCTATTGGACAATTTTGCCGACATAGTAGTGGATGAGTTGCCTAACTCATTTCCACCTATTAGAAGTATCAACCATCATATTGACTTGATACCAGGAGAAATTCTACCGAACAAAGCATCATATAGATTGACACCTCAAGATAATGAGGAGGTAAAGAAACAAGTCCAAGAATTATTAGACAAGGGTTTGGTAAGAGAAATCTTGATTCCATTCACAGTACCAACTGTGTTGAGTCTAAAGAAGGATGGAGGATGGAGAATGTGTACAGACTCAAGAGCCATAAACAATATCACCATCAGGTACAAATTTCCTTTTCCTAGGATGGATGACTTAATGGATTTCTTAAGTGGAGCAATTTTTTTTTCAAAGATAGATTTGAAAAGTGGATATCACCAAATAAGAATGAGAGAAGGTGATGAGTAGAAGACAACCTTTAAGACAAATGAGGGGTTTTATGAGTGGTTTGTTATGCCATTTGGCTTAAAAAATGCTCCAATTAATTTTATGAGATTGATGAATGAAGTATTGAAGGATTTCATTGGTAAGTTTTGATTGTATATCTGGATGATATACTGGTATTCAGTAAAAATGAAGAAGAGAATTTGAGACATCTGACATTAGTGATGAGGAGACTACAACAGGAGAACCTGTTGATAAATCTGAAGAAGTCCTCTTTTATGAAGACTGAACTCATTTACTTGGGTTTTGTGATCTCTTCAAATGAATTGAAGATGGATCCAGAGAAGGTCAAAGCAATCAAAGAATGGCCATCACCAAGGAGTATGTTTGAAGTGAGAAGCTTCCATGGATTAGCCAATTTCTATAGGAATTTCATTAGAAATTTCAGTGGAATTTGTGCACCGATGATGGATACAGTGAAGAAGAGACACAAGTCTTTTAAATGGACCCAAGAAGTTGAGAGAAGTTTTAATATATTGAAGGAGAAGATAACAGAATGACCAATTTTGGTCTTGCCAAATTTTGGGAAAACATTTCAAGTAAGGTGTGATGCGAGCGGAGTTGCAATTGGAGTGGTTTTGAGCCAAGACAATAGGCCTGTTGCATATTTTAGTGAGAATATGAATGAGACTAAGGGAAATTACTCCACGTATGAAAAATAATTTTATGCCTTAATTCAAGCCTTGAAGAAATGGAGGCACCACCTAGTTCCGAAGAAATTTGCCTTGTATAGTGATAACCAAGCTTTAGAATTCATAACCAGATAGGAGAAGTTAAACAAGAGACATGCTAAGTGGATAGAGTTTATGAAAAAATTCACATTTGTCATTAAACATATTTCTGGTAATAATAACAAAGTTGTTGATGCATTGAGCAGGAGATTTCTAATTCTGCAGGAATTTCAGGTCAAGACCTTGGGGTTTGAACACCTTAAAGATATGTATTATGATGATCTAGTTTTTAAGGAAGCCTATGAATCATGTGATAATCCTGTGCTTAGATACAGAAGATAGTGGACAAAGTACATGATTTAAGACGGATTATTGTTTAAAGGGTGTCAATTGTGCATACCAAGGTGCTCGATGAGGGAAAATCTGTTGAAGGAAAAACACAATGGAGGTCTAGCAGGACATTTCGGCCATGAAAAGACGTTTTCACAATTGAATAGTTCATACTATTGGCCATGTATGAGAGCAGAGGTGAAGAAGTTTGTGAACAAATGTAATATTTGCCAGTATGGAAAAGGAAAGAAACATAACACTAGATTGTATCAACCATTTCCTATTCCAGATAGGCCTTGGGATGCAATAAGCACGGATTTTGTGTTGGGATTGCCAAGAACTCAGAGGGGGAGTGATTCCATCTTTTTTGTGGTTGATATATTCTCAAAGATGGCACACTTTATCCCATGCCAAAAGACCAGTGATGCAACACATGTTACGGTTTTGTTTTTCAAGGAAGTTGTGAGACTCCATGGATTGCCCATGAACATTATCTCATACAAAGACACTAAATTTGTTGGTCATTTCTGGAGAACATTATGGACGAATCTGGGGATAGAACTATATTTTAGTTCAACATATCACCCTCATACAGATGGAAAAACTGAAGTGGTAAATAGGAGTTTAGGAATTTTTCTGAGAAGTTTGGCCACTGAACATCATAGCCAGTGGGATCAAATTATGTCACAAGAAGAGTTTGCATATAATAACTCACCAAACAAAAGTACAGGAAAAATCCCATTCCAGATAGTCTATGGGATGATGCCAAGAGGGGTATCAAAGTTAAGAGACATGGAACATGGTGAATTCAAAAGTGCTAGAGCAGAAGACTTCGCCGCAAAAATGCAAAAGCTTCATAATTAGATCAAGGAGATGTTGTAGAACGACAATGCATACTATAAACATAGAGTTGATCAACACAGAAGGGAACTTCAATTTGAAGTGGGAGATCAAGTCTTAGCACAATTAAGGAAGGAAAGGTTCCCAATAGGAACATATAACAAGCTGAAGTTGAAGAATATTGGACCATGCAAGATCCTAAGAAAATTTGATAACAATGCTTATGAGATAGAGTTGTCAGAGGATGTGGGAATATCACCCATATTCAACGTTTCAGACATGTATCCTTATAGGGAAGATGAAACTGAGAGATCAAAAGATAAAGATAATATTCAGTGGGAGAAGCAGATGGTTGTAGCAGAAAATCCACAGATGGAGAAGATCGTTGATCAGAGGATTGACAAGAAAACTAGGAGGAAGACCTATTTTGAATATTTGGTCAAGTGGAAGGGACACCCGATAGAATATGCCAGTTGGGTAAGTGAAGCCGATGTCTAGAAGCATGGAAGTTCAGTGCAGGAGCTCATGGACAGGAGTCCATGATTTTTCTGACCAGAGGAGTATGATGCAGGAGCATCGTCAACCAAATCCACACGGGATGACAACACAACGCTAACATTCCTTTTGAGTAAAATTTTAAAATTTGAATGATGGTGTATCTCAGATAACTGTTGAGTAAAAGATGAATCAGAGAAGTTAATGGGAAGAGGTTGAAAGATCCTGTCAAAACTAGAAGAGATCATATCGTCCTTTAGTTATTTGATTTTGGCGTGGATCTGAATATTTGCCTTAAATTGTTTGTCATAGACGTTTATGTAATAGGACTTAAGTAGCTGTACAATTTAATTTCGATCAGGTAGGTAGTTGGAGGAAACCCGAGAGGACCTCTTGTATAAGTAGGTGCATTGTATACCTGAATAAGGTTAGCTGCAGAGTAGGAGATAGTTGTTACTGAATGTAAGTTGATTTTATCAGGTTGTAGCCATTTTACATTGGAATGAATATAATAGATATATATTGACTCAAATGCATGGTGTTGCTATTGTTTACAGTTTCCCTATTATTTTTCGTCTTTATGAATGAATGAGTTATGTTTTTGAGCATATGATACTATGAATTATTTGGATAAGTTTCAATTGTTTCTCTTGATTGAGCTCATGCAAGGTGTGCATACAGTATGCAAGGAGTCGGTTGACAGAGTATGTTTCAACTCAGAATCTCAGAGGAGATAGCATGAAACTTCCATTGCAAAGAGTGCAAAGGGACTGCTGCAAGGTGTGCACAGTTGCCTGCAAGAAGTTAAGTATTGCGTAGGAATCTATTGCAAGGAGTGCACATATTGGAAGTTACACTAACTGTCAGAGTAAACCCTCTGAGGAGTCAAAGGGCCTGAGAGATAAATCTCAAGAGAGATAGCGGGGAGAAATCTTCAAAAGGATTGAAGCTCTGAAGGTTTCACAAATCATCAACTAAGATCCTTCCATGAGGGAGTGGGATCATTCCATATCATTGGATCTGGGAAAAGTGCATGAGTTTTAAGTCTCTACATGCACATAGGAGCGAGGATTGGTTGAAGTCCCGAAGAGGATAGGGACCATCCATAATCCAAAGGGAAAGGTGGCTTAAGATCCACAACTCCAGAGAGAAAGAACTTCGTAGGTTTTGTGGACAAATAGAAAGAGAAATCACCGAAGAGTCAAAGGTTGAAGTAGATCCAGGCTATTGGTCGCCAGGAGGCACGTGTCGGAAGATCTGAGACTTCGGAGAAAGTCACTTTGGAGGATTTCGGGTGTGGAGTGTGACAAACTCCCGAAGTTCCGAAGATCGAAGTAGATCACAACCGTCCGTTGCGGAGAAAATGTGGCAAGAGATCTTGAAGTTCAGAGGCTTAGCACATCGAAACGAAGTTGACGTGGGTGGAGAATATCTGGACCATTAAATCCAAAGGGACGTGTGGCGTATATCCATTTCCTTCAGGTGAAACTACTCTGGGAGGAAAGTGAGTGTGCAAGAGTTAAAACTCCCGAAGCCTGAAGAGCCGAAGTGGATAGTGGTCATCAGATCCAAAAGAACACGTGTCGACAGATCGTGCACATCAGGTGGAAATACTTTGGGAGGAAGCAAGTGCAGAGATTTTAAAAACTCCCGAAACCCAAAGAGCTGAAGTCAATCATAGTCGTCGATCTGTGGGAGGACACGCGTCGACAGATCCTGAACTTCGGGTGAAAGCATTCTGGGAGGAAGACATTGGGGGAAGTTGAGACTTTCTAAGGTCGAAGTCCCGAAGTGGACTAGAGCCATTGATTTGATGTGGACGCGTGGCACCTGATCCAAAACTTTGGGTATGGAATACTCCGGGGGAAATCAGAGGTCAAAAGTGTCTAACTCCCGAAGCATGGAGTCCCGAAGTGGATCTTGATCGTTGATCATGAAGGAGGATGAGGACTGTTGATCTGGTCTTGGTAGAAAGTGTCGAAGTCGCGAAGCGTTAGGATGTTAAGCCCTAGGTCACAACCAAAGGTAACATTCTAGGAAGAATCTAGCACCAATTAGTGTGATATTTGGAAAAGGGTGCTAAGGGAGGAAGACTCGCAGATTACCGTCAATCTGAGAATGGGAAAATCGATGATGAGGAATCATTGCAGGGAGAGGAGGAAAAATTAGTGGAGGTGCTAGTTCGTATCTCACTATTTACCAGCGCCATTGATCTCGTCGGGACATGGGATCAACAACCATGATTTAAAAGAGTTTGGGTGAGCACTTTTCAAATTGTGGGGACAAAGCTCTCCAATAAAGAGCAAGCATGTTGGCAACCCACAATTTATGTGAACCGTTGATCGACGGTGTTGGCACAAGGGGAGACCCAAGGTTCAATGCTTCAAAAGTGCACCAACAAAAACCTAACTACTAGCCCTTTCGGCAACACCTGCGAAGCAGATGAAGTCTCACTCGAGGTAGAGGCAGGGGTGGTTGTAGAACTCCAGTGTCTACAACCTAGCTGGTACACAGTTCTGTGATTACAACATTCTAACAAACCACTTAGCAGTTAATATTCATTAGTATTTAACCTTTATTCACAGCACAGATAAACCATAATTATAGAGAAGTGCAATATTCACCAAGATCTAACACATTCAATCACCTATCATACATAAGAAGATTAGATCTAGCATTCATTCATATGGTTAAGCACTGAACTATCATATCATATGTATCTAAACATTCCTGAGGTAACCACAAAGCATAAATCATATGAACAATATCAAAACCATAATGCACAAAGAAACCATAAAACAGGATATACGTGGTTCACCCCTAGCCTGGGGCTACGTACACCAACTCTTCTTCTCTTTATTGTTTTCTATCAATCATCTACATGCACAGAGCCACAAAATCCTACTCTGCATAGGACATGAGATCTGCGCACACCTCACCAGATCCTCCTTCCCCGAGCTAGGTTATAGCACAAAGCCTTTCTTACAATTACTTGTACTTATCTCTGCAAGTTCTCAACACACTAGACACAAGGCTAATCACATAGATTCAACTACTATTCACACTTAGCTCATCGACTTACAACTGACTCAACTGCCCCTTTCTTACATCATCTAGCTTCCTATTTATACCTTACAAAATGGCCTAAACATGGGTTAAACTCATGGGCCGACATCCCCATACTCGTTACATAAACCCAAAACCCAAAAATCCATAAACAAGGGGTTGAGATCCCACAATCTCCACTTCGAATTATGCTCTACCTTTGACCAGCCTGTCGAAGTCTCCAAAGGGGTAAAAAATGACCAGCGTTCCCACAAAACCTGGTCAAGGGCCAACAGACGGATAAATTGGTAACGACCATATCGTGATCGTGAAAACCTTGAGGGTGATAACAGGCCCTGTGCTTGATTGAGTTCGAGACCAACAAGATCTCGAGGAGCTGATCCAGCTCAAAAATATTTAACGATCCTTGATTGGGAGGTCGAGCAACCCCGGGGGAGAGTAGGGGGGTCTACATCAGGTGATTTTACTTACATTGTCTATGTAATAAATGAGCCCCCCTCATACATTTATTAGAGGTCAATATTTTTAGTAGTTGTACTCAACACACTATTGACAGATGATATAAAACACTAGTTTTGCAGGTCGGTTCTCTTCGTTGTTTTGTTACCCTGTATCCTTTTTTGATATATATACATTATTTTCATTTAATTACCATCACTCTAATCATGGGGTTTTGGGATACAAAGTTTTTGGAGATGAACAATTATTTTTTTCAATCGATGAGGAGGATTTGAAAGAGGGGAGGAGGGGATTGTATAAAATGGTGATCTTCATAGGAAGATGGAGAAAGGGGCAAGATTTCTAGCAAGTGTCGGTTGACATATGGAATGGATTGGCGGGGGGAGTAATCGGGTGAGAGGGAGCAGAAAGTCGACATTCTTGAGGGTGGCGAGCAGGCTTGAAAGTGATACATATGTTTGATATGAGTGCATTAAAATAGATGGGATGAGATAGGTCACGCATTCAGAGTTGTTCAAGGCCAACTTGATGCTCGATAGGTAATAATGAAGCAAACCGATTACAAAACCTTTTGTGTGTAACTTTAAAGGAGATCAAAATTTTTGTAAAGAAGTATAAAAATCAATACATCAACTATCAATTTCTCAAAGCTCATTGAGATGGGATTTCAATAGAATGCAACCAAAGTAACATTGGAAATTAGTCTCTGTTTTCTCTTAACACTCGCTGCTAAGAATAGTTATTGGAGCTTGATCAAAATGTAAGGGTTCATCCAAGTTCTTTCATGATACTAGAGCTATAATATTTTCGATATAACATTCTATATGTTCCTATTACATCCAATTTATTTCGATATAACATTCTAATGGTTCATCTAAATTCTTTCGCCCCTCTCCATCCCTCCCTCTATCTTCCTCTCTTTCTCTCTAACCTCACTCTCCCTATCCCTCCCTCACTCTCTCCCTCCCCATCTCTCTC
>JZKD02S0789915.1:428557-460717 GCA_000966675.3 Picea glauca | reverse complement strand
GGGGGGGATATGAAGATGGCTATTATTGTTCTAGGAATATGACTTTGAGGTGATCATGAAACCAAGGAAATTTAATTTAGGACCGGATCACTTATAGCGCATATTGTCAAGTGAAGATGCATGGAACCTAGATGACAGTTTACCAGACACACACTTATTTTCAATTCATATGGTAGAGGACTATTCTGTAGACATAGTTTAGTTTTTAAGCACTAGAGTAGCCCCATCAGAATTCACATTGGCACCAAAGAAGCAACTAGTAGTGAAGGAAACAAACTACTAGTTGATAGCAGGAAATATGTACAAGTTAGGCGCAAAGGAAATTTTTCGACATTGCATATTGGAGCATGATAGAAATATGGTACTATCAGATGCACATGAAGGGGTTGCAGGAGGTCACTACACAGGAAAGGAAATAACTCATAATTTTTTTGTGCAGTATTATGGTGGCTTACACTTCATAGAGATGTTAAGGAATTTTGTCAGAGTTGCGACGTTTGTCAGATACTTGGGAAGCCTTCTAGGAGAGATGAAATTCCCTTATTTCCACAAGTGACGATACAAGCGTTTGAAAAATGGGTAGTGGACTTTGTTGGGTCCATTAATCCATCAACTAAGAGGTCAGGATCTAGGTACATCATTACTACGATAGACTATTTAACCAGATGGGCTGAGGTAGAGCCAGTCATAGATTGTAGTGTGGAGACATCTACGCGATTTTTGTTCAAAAATGTAGTCACAAGGTTTGGATTCCCAAAAGTACTTATGAGTGATCAGGGAACTAACTTTCTAAATAGGACAATTGTATCATTAATAGAGGATTTTCATATCCATCATCAGAAGAGGATACCATACCATCCTCAAGCAAATGGTACAATAGAAGAATTCAATAAGATCCTGGAACATGCATTGACAAATGTTTTCAATGTAAGTACATATGATTGGGACTTGAAGATTCTAGTAGTGTCATGGGCATATAGGACCACTAGCAAGAAGTTGACAGGACAGACTCCATTTAGGTTGACCTATGGACAAGAAGATTCTATGCCAATTGAATTCATAGTACTGAGTCTACACATTATTGTGATGACATAGCTTACAGATTCATGCACAGTGGAAAAGAGACTATCAAAACTAATGGAATTAGAAGAAGAGGTTTTGTTACAAGTGTTCGTCAACAAGTACAGAAAGCACGTGAGAAATCTTGGTATGACAGACATATCAAATAGAATAAGTTTTAGATAGGAGACTTAATATTACTCTATGAAAGTAAGTTTCTACAACATCCAGGGAAGTTCCAAATGCATTGGTTAGGCCCATATGTGATCAAATATGTGATACAAGCAGGTGTTGTTCAACTGGAGAGGTTGGATGGAGAAGTTGTGGAAGGGCTAGTTAACAACATTTGGTTAAAACTGTACAGGGATGGTTGTCCTTCTGTGCATTAAGTTGATTATGCAATAACATTATATATGTATTATAGTGTATATAGAAAAAGAAAGAAAAAGGAAGAAAAAAAAAAGAAAAAGTAAACAAAAGGGAAAAGGAAAGAAAGCGGTTCAGGGAAGAAGTAGAAAGTTGAATAGTGAATCAACATTCAAAGGAGTTAAGGTTAACAAGTAAACAAGATAAGAAGGAAAATGTTTTGAAAAAGAAATAAGCAGGCAACAGGGCGCACATACGAAGGAAGTAAGTTGTGCAAAGAGGAGATCGCACAGAGAGAGGCGATCGTGCATATAACAGTTAAGAGAATTAAAGAGCAAACATGATGGGAAAAATAATTTATGAGGAAACATCATGCAAAAATGATAGAGATGCGTAGTAATAAATGGAAAGTACCACGAAGATCGAAACAAACTGGAAAATCTAGACCCAGATACGATGAAAAATTCAGATTTAATGCAAGATTAAGAGACATATTGAATGCAAAGCACTAGTGCATTAAACGACAAGTTTAGGAGTGAAGATAAGTTAACCTATGTCGATGGGTTATAAAAGCAAGAGAAGGTTTGATGAGGAAAGTTAACAGTCGATTATGGTTTGAATAGATATTTGAGCGAGGAGGACTTGTAGAGATGAGAGATTGTTGCAGAGTTGTAGGTGTTAGTCATAGGGAGATTGTTGTAGAGAGAGATGGCAACACCCAAGGTAGTAGCGAAATCAACATTAACACCAAGGAAAAAATGAAGTCATTTAGCAACAATACCTATAGTTGAAGAGACACTGGGAGCATCCTCATCAAAGATGAGATTTCCAAGAGATAACATACCACCAAGGAAGGATACAACAAAGCCATTCAAGTTGTCAAAATATGCTAAGTATCTGCTTGTGGAGCGAGAAATCCCACCTAGAGTGATCATGGAGGATGATATGTTAGGATTGGTACGAAATTTAAAGTATGCATACTATGATATTACAAACAAGAAGAAATTCCCAGAGATAGAACATAGTAAGTATTTGAAGAAACACATCAGCACATAAACACAGATGATTGTGATGGAGCCACAAACATGGGAAACATGGTTGGAGAAAGATGGTATCCTGAATTTATTCTACATACCACATTTCAGAAGGATCATAGATATCAACTTCTACATGAATATGTTGTTGATCTGCGTTCACAAAGGTTACTTATGGCTCGATAGGCCGGTATCCCTTGAAACAAATTTTATTTTATGAATTACTAGACTACCATCGCAAGGGGAGGACCCCTCACTATTATTTTCAGAGAAGAAGAATGAGAAGGATTTATTAGAGAGCATGAGAGAGAAATTTCATACACAGAGAGGAGTGTGTTGTTTGGATGTAGCAAGCATATGTGACCCTACAGTGAGGTTTGTGACACAAGTATTGACATGTAAGTTTTTAAGTGTCAAAAGGACAAAGTAAAAACAACAGTAATAGTGGTAGCGAAGAAGTGCATCGAGGGAATGCATATGAACTGGGAGACATTTTTTCTCAACTAGTTCTTGATCAACTACGAAGAGGCACAAGATAAAGGAACTGGATTTCACTACACTGCATGGTTATTAATTTCAATTGCATTAGCAACATGGAGGGAGCCGAATGATGAGCAATTTTTGGGAGAAAAAGATAAGTCATGATTCGTTGCAAGATATTATAACTTGTGGCATACTACACATAATGAGCGACAATTAGACAACAATATTTCTTTTTATATTTATAAGGATACCATTAGGTAGTGTATTCAAGATACACCATGGATATATCCACAGATAGTAGAATTATATAAATCAATGGTGTGTTTCAAGGCAGATCACCACCATCTCTACATTCAAGCAAAGAAGGATCCAAGAAAAGAGTGGATAGCCACGAAGTACAAGATAACATAGGAATAATTGGGATTGGTCATGGAAGACTAGGATGTAGACTGGAAAATCCCATTGACAGAGACTGAGAAACCAGATACGCAACAACCAGAGATTGAAGAAATACCAAGCGGAGGAGAAGAAGAAGGGAAAGGAAACAACAAAGGAAAGATTCTACAATGCCCAAGGGATAAGAGGAAATATATAGACAAAGAAATATCAATGACATAGAGAAAGAAGAGGAAGGATGTGAAAGAAACAAATATACAGGCACTGACGAAGGACAATCTAGAAAAGATTGGTGATCAGGTTAAGGAAGTTATGGATGACCCATTTCAATGCACTACACAACAGGAAGAGGAGATGAAGAGAAAGATACAATATCATATGGCTTAGTTGCGCTAGATGTTAGAAACAAAATGGATCACACCAACACAACAGGTAGAAGTGTTCGGTATGTGTTATATTATTTGCATGACTAGCTTTAGTGTCTACTACGTTGCGCTAGGTGTGTAGGGGGGTTTGAGGGTAGGGCCCCAATAAAAGTTTTTTTCCTCAGGAAACATTTTGCATTTTTTCTTCATTTTTCATGTCACTCGATTTTCATGTCCATTGTTGGGTGGTTGTTCGGCACATGGCTTTTGCCGATGGTTTTCTATTTCCAGTTAAGGAATTAGGGTCGTTGACTAATCCAGGTCATTGGGGTAGGGTTTTGGATGTCATTGGATCCTATATGTATATTGTATTGTAAACAATGTATTACCATGAATGAATAAAGAATACGTTGGTTTTTCCGATTTGGATTTCCAGCGGAAAAATATCTGTGTAATGTGTGTATTTTCCATTGTATCTTTTTTGTTCTTTTTATTGAAAATCTATTGCAATAAATATTGTACAAGGTTAAAATCTACATCTAGTATGAGAGCTTTGTTGGCTTCTGGGGGATGCATTTGTGGTCAAGGGTTTGGATCAGGACTGTGATAATCCTTGTTACAGTGGGAGATCTATGGTATTGATTTTTCAAGTGAAAAGAAATGGCGAGCAATTCGAAAATGGAGATCGAGAAGTTTAATGGGAAACATTTTTAGTTGTGGAAGCTCAATATGGAAGATTTGTTGGTGGACAAAGATCAGTGGATCATGGTGGATCCAGGTACTACACCTATAAGAACTTTAGTAGATGACTGGAAAAACTTGGATCGAAAGGCGAAGATCACAATCCAACTATGTCTCTCATATTCAGTATTATTGAATGTGTCAAAGGAAGCTACAACCAAAGATTTATGGGATAAGTTGGGGTATTAGTATCATTCTAAGTCCCTAGTAAATAAAATATTCTTGAGAAAGAAGTTTTATAACCTGAGGATGAGAGATTGAGACTCAGTGGAAAAGCATTTGAACACCTTCAATACTATGGTAAGTCAGTTAGTATCTGTTGAGATTAAAATTTCAGATGAAGGTAAGTGTATCAGTTTGTTGTGCTCTTTACCAAACACATGGGATAGTCTGGTTGTGACCATAGGTAGTAATACAATTTCTTTGAAGTTTGATGAAGTGGTCGCATCCTTGTTGTCGGAGGATATGAGATGGAAGAACATGGAAGGACAGAGCACAGATGCATTATTTGCAAGAGGACGCTTCCAGGAAAGAAATAGATCTAAGTCCTCAAGTGGGAGATCTTAGTCTAAGGGAATATCTAAGTCTCCTAAAAAGTTTCTAAAGGTATGTTGGAGATGTGGAAAAGAAGGGCACTACAAGAAGAAGTGTAGATCCAAAGTTGAGAAAAAGAAGGGATCTGAAGAATCTCCTTCTATAGAAGAAAATACTTCCAAGGAAGAAGGAGGGGAAGTGTACTTGGATTCTTCAAACACACATGCAGATCATGAGCCATGGTTGGGTGAATTAGGTGCATCCTTTCATATGAATTCCCATAGAGAGTGGTTCTATGAATATGAAAGGTATGACGGAGGTAATGTTTTCCTAGGTGATGACTCAACAAACAAAATCATAGGTAGAGGAAAATTCAAGTTGAGGCTCATAGATGGAAGGATTAGAACATTACCTGGTGTTCTGCACATCCTAGGATTGGCCAGAAATTTGATTTTTGTAAGAAAAATCGACGATGCAAGGGTAAAAAAAATATTTGAAAAGGAAACCTACAGGATGGTTCGAGGAGTAATGGGTTTTCTTACTCTTCCATCCATGATAGTTACTCTACCCTTTGAATCGATTTTTGGCTCTGATTTCTTGTGGTATGTGTTTCTTAAGTTGTTATGATACTTTTGGAATGTGAATTGGTGTTTGCGTCCTTGGTTTCTCATGGTGGTGGTTCTGGATTGTTGGAATTCTTAAAAGAAATGGTCTTGGTGCTCTTGTTGTGTGTAGTCCTTCACATAAAATTGTTGAATAAAGATTGTATTTGAGCCTGCTTTTCCATAAGCTCTGTATTCGGATTGTCCTCTCTGTTGAAATTGGTTATCATACTTTTCCAAATATCTGAGCTTTGTGATTACCCTACCTATGCATTGACAATACAGGTCTCTGAGATTAAGTTCTCTCATGACATGTTCATCTCTGTGGATAGTGTACACACATTATTTTGACCCTGTGGGTTTTAATGAGAGCTGATGAAATATTAAAGTGTTTTGTGCCTTGTATTGGCAAAACCATGAGCTATTAGTTGATTGCTATAACCTCACTATTACCTGGTAAACATTACAAAGTATTGAATTTAATTCCACCCATAATTTGATGGAAGAATTATACATGCTTTTTGGTCGGGCATGGGTTTGTGCTTGGTTGCTCATTTTATAGTGTTGATAAAAGGGTCTGGATTCATTTTGTTTCTCATTGGAAATGGTTGTATGTTGTTTTAGAAACCATTACAACCGAGGGAATTGTTATATATTGTTGTTATCTGATAAATTGTGATAGTGCATGAGCTGTTTGCGCTATTTGAATACTAAAACCTCTGGTTGAACCACCTGCTCATACCTTCCACTAGTTGTCTTAAACCCTAAATATTGCATTGATATCATTTTAATCCAGTTCGATGGTTGATGGAAGAACTGTGCATGCTTGGTTACTTGGGAATGATTTTGTTGAGTTCCTTGTTTGGCAATTCTGGAAGAAGTATGTACATACTTATTTATTTGAAGCTTGGACTCGAAGTATTGAATGTTATTTGGTTCAATTGTCATGTTGATTGTATTAAAAGGGACACCTGTGTGTGAATTGTATGAGGCCCAAATAAGAGTTATAACGTCCAATTTGGTTGCGTTGAACAATGTTGAAATAAATTATGGATATAAATGGTAGTAAACACTATGTGTGTTCCTATTATATTTAAAGTATTTATCATTGGAGTTAATGTATGGTTGTCGCTAAAAGGATATTGTGGTTTCTTATAGTGATTACAATGTTGTTCGTTATGACTATCATATAATGATTACATGGATACAGTGGTTGATGTAATTAAATAATTCTGAGCATATAGATTATTGTTTGGAAGCTAGCAAGCAATTTGTCAACGAAAGTAAGAGTTTAAATTATTGTTTTGAAAAAGTGAACACTGTTAAACTTTGAAGGTTTGTACAAAGATATGTTTTGATTGCACGTTTTGATTTATTTTCATTTGAATAGTATCCATATCAATTCCCTGTCATTCTATCATTTTTCTCCCATTACATTCCCTTCATAATCCCAATATCACTTATTGCATCCTTGTTCTATGAAATAAATTTAAAAGGAAAAGTCTTTGTAAAAGAGACAAAGGTATAACACATCAAGGGTTGGTGACTGATATTTTGATACTTTATTACACAATAAATTGTTTGATTAATTGTTGAACAATATTCATGTATTAATTCCCTATCATTATACCACTTTTCGCTAATTACACTCCCTCCATATTTCCCATGAAACCTATCATCCCCTGTTCCCTTTGTAGTTAATGAATGGTTTGTTATGGATGGATTTGCATGTATCTTGTGTCAATTATTGAGCCAATTTTTTATTCATGTAAGTAGAGTGTCATGTATGGTTTATTAAGAGCTTTATTACTGATGAACTTCTGCTACAGGATGAGATTTTTCAGTAGGGGCAACAATGGAAGAAATAATAGAGGCAGGAGAAATTGGAACTGAGGCCACATAAGGCCTAGATTTTCCATCGATTTTGATGTTGATCCCAAAGAATTGAACCATTTTTTCAAAGTTGGGTTCTTTAACTGGATTGGTCATGGAATAGTGAACCCTCCGACAGAAAGACCTCCTTTCCAGCCTCAGAACATCCCCTACATTCTCGTTCCTCCACATGTTTCATTGCAACCGGAAGTCCCCACAAATGATGGATGGCAAGAGATTGTCAACCCAAATGTCTCTCACCATCATGGTCAATCCACTATGTCATTGCCTTTTCCACCACCTGTCAATCCCAATGTCTAGATTTCCCGTGCTGATTTGCTTGTTCAATCTTCACATGCTAGTAAAAGAATAAAAATTGATATTCCCCAAACTGTGAAAGATAAAGTAAAAGCAGTTGCCTCCCCTTCTTCTCCCTCCAATTATTCCTCAAAATATGTGTCTTCCTGCATGCATTTGAAGGATGATTGTTCCCATGTTATCAGTGAGATACATCCTCAAGGGTCTAACCAACCATGTTCTACTTCCGAGAAATGAAAGGGAGACAACAATGAAAAAGGGAAAATTGTCTCCCATAGTGGCAAGTATGGTTTTTAGATTATGTGTTTTTATGATTTGATTTGATGAAGATAGTGCTAGTGGTTTTCAGAATGTTTGGACATAAAGCTATGTTTTGGTATTTTGTGGATAATATGGATAATGTGGATGATGTGGACATTTATATATTTTTTGGATAATGATATAAATTATTTCTGATATTTAAATATCTAGTTTGAAGGATATTTAAGGGAGATACAAGGTACAAGGGTGGCATATGGTCAAATGATTATTTTTTTTGTGTTATATTTTATGATTTGAAAGGAGGAAATTAAGGGAGTCACAAGGGGTCCCACCTACCTAGTTATTATTAATTAAAGACCCTTAACTATATTATCATTATTTATTTATCCTAAACTAGTTAGTTAAGTCAAACTAACTTAACTAAATAAAGTAGTCGAACTACTTCAAATTATTTGGAAAGAATAAAAGTTGAATGAGAAGAAGAAACAAAGAAAGAATAGAAAGAGCAAGCAAGACTAAGGTTTTCTCTTTGGTTGGATGAGATAGTTTCAGTTTTCATTCATTTCTGAGTTTATTCAAAGCCTAATTCTCTTTTTGACAGTAGCGTCTTATTGTAGATAGCAAGGTTCAATGATGAACCAAAATTTTCAGACAGATGTTTTAGAGCTGTGGATCCATCCTTGATAGTTTGTGTATTCTTGTCTGTTTGTGAATTAAGTTTCATGGTTGATAAAGGATATCTTACAGAATCAAAATGGCAACAGTTTGTGGCAAGCTGATACAGATTAGAAATTGCAGTTTTACTTGATTGTCAAAATATTTTTGTATGGTGTTCATCGAGGGTCTCTAAATCAGACTTTGGTCCATGCCCTCGCAGGGGTTTTGTAAAGAGAAATAACTTTTGATATCTCATAAAGAAATAAAATCAGATTGTTATTCTGTCTCATATATGTGTATTTATGAGTTAGTTACTTTTTGTTTTTTGAGCTCCATGTTTCCTTTATTATAAAATCTGTGTATATTACATAAACTTATATAAATTTTGTTTTATATTGCAACATTCTTTCCATTAATAAATCAACCTCAATCCTAGTAATTAATACTTACGAATTGGGAGAATATTTTGAGGCTATAAAAGTCAGGGTGACATTCCCGACTATATTGTCTAAGCTAGGCAAGATTTGAAAATGATTGAGTAAGGTAATTTATACCTTTCCTCAACATTTATTTGACGACCATACTGGGTAGATCTTCCATATCTCACTGGTTGATTAAATTCATAATTATCATTGAATATTTTTGTTTTTGTTTTGGATTATTTGACTATTTTCTTTTCCTCGTGACAGTACCTGTTACAAGGAAACCCAATATTGAGCATGGTCTTAAAGACCAAACCACCATTGCTTTATCTTTATTCAATACCATCTTAGAAATCGCTAATACTCGGGCTGAGCTTGAACGCTCGTGGGCAGTAATTGAACAAGACATAAGTGTTCAACAATGTTGGGAGGCTAGGCAATGGCAGCCTAGGAATCAACTATATCTCTCTTTTTCCTAAAGTTTTGATTTTGTTTTTCATTTCCTCAAATCCTCACATCTCTAGGATAAGAAGAGGATTGTCTTCTGAGATCACTCCTATTGCTGAAATAGGAAGAAGGAACATTGTTTTGTCAACCCAACAAGGTACTCCAAGGAGAAATTTGTTTGATTTGGCTAGTTCATCTTTCTCTCCCTCACCCATCATTTAAAAAATGGCATCTATGGGTGGCTCTGGTGGCACTGGAGGTGCTTCATCATCTCAAAATTCAGCCTCATTAATTGGTATTTTGTATATCCATCAGGTTCATGTCCAATATACTACCAATCCCACCAAGATCATCAAGAAGTATGGACTTTTTCAATTCGTGGAAGATGCTACTACTACCCCGTGGCATGTATCCCCCCCCTTGAACCTAACACCTGTCACTCATCCGATACTAAAATTTAAATAACATCTTCCTAGGTTTTTAGGAAATAACACAGTGACTACATACGAACACTTGGTGGCATTCTCTAATTCTTGTCACAATATAGGAGCTAATGACAATGATACTTGTATGTGCTTATTTGTCAACTCTCTCTAAGGGAAAGCAACGACATATTTTTTCGATATCCCTCCCAGAATTCTTTCCACTTGGGAAGAGTTAGTTTATTGGTTTAAGTCCACTTATGGGCAGTCTAAGAGCCTAGCCAAACAATTTTGGGAAGTACAAAGATGGTGAGACTATCAAGTCTTTCAACCTTCATTTCACCAAGTTGTATAATCAAATTATCGAAGTTATTCGCCCCCAAAACCAAGCCACTTCTATGCATTACTATAATGCTCTACCCTCCCCTTATCAACATAGGATTGAAGAAAAATATATTGACAATATTGGTTCTTCTCTTCATACTTGTCTAGAGTATGAAGAACAACTGGAAATAATAGGTCTTCCCAAGGGAGACTCAATTAAACAAATGGACATGTCTTCCCTCTTACAACTTGTACAGGATATGACTAACTAGATGATAGCATACGAAAGAAAGGGACATGTCCCTTTGTTTACTACTGGGTCCTCGTCTTCTTCTTCACCATCTTTTAGGAATCCCAATGAAAACAATTTTCATCCTAAAGCTATCATGCCTCACAGTTGGTGTAACGTTTGTGAGGAAAATCACAAGAAAAGTACTTGTGAGGTAAAGAAGAGATCCAAAGATAAAATCTTTGTAAAAAAGGCTTGAACCCACCATTGTTGTTCTATATTGGGAAGAACCAGAGGATGTCATGATCATAAAAACTAGGAATAAATCCTATGCTTCAAAAGGAAAATATGATACCCCTCATACTTCTTCTAGCCCAAGCTCATCTTCGCAAGTTGTTATTGAACACGTTACTAAAACTCCTGATGGTCAAGGAATTCCCTCCCCTCTTCCCTCTTCCAAATATAACATTCTCAACCAATTGGATAATATCAAGGTCGATGTTACTCTTTTGGACATGGTTGTCATCCCTGAGCAACAAAAGCATCTAAAAATTTTCATGGAAGGAAAAGCTTCCACCATAGCCAATCTCTTTGAAGAGGTAAAAGAAGAGGATTCTATTTTAAATAAACTAGGTGTAAATAATTTTAGACACTGTGTAAAAAACCCTCCATTTTTCATTTCTGAAAAAATTATGGACAAAATAGCCCATTGTTGCCTAATTGATGGTGGTTCAGGCCCAAGCATAATGTCAAAAATTATTATGGAAGAGCTAGGATTATCGTGTACTAATGAAAATTCTAGAAGCATGATCTCATATAATAGTCTACAACAGTCAACTATAGGTAAAATCAAATATGTGACTTTGGTTCTATGCCCACATCCTGAAATCAAGAAAACCCTTAATATCCAGGTAATTGACATGCTAGTAAGTAATTATTCTATCATCTTAGGAAGGGACTGGAAATCCTTGACAGGTGGATATATTTCACTTGATGGGACACACTTATTCATTCCTCAGAATGGAAAGAATATCATAGTCATAAGGGAAGGAAGAATATCACCGTACATAGAAAGCATTCCACAACCTAATTTAAACTATGTCGAGGAGGATTTAGGAGTGTACTCCATCTTTGTGGATGAGGATGACACTACCCTGTAACAAATTTATCTGGAGGATGGCATGTGACACATGCACTGTGGTAACCTAGGTCTGCACCCCTATCTCTCTCTCTCTCTCTCTCTTTTCCATATGCCTTCATCATTTTTTCCTCTTCGGGTTGGTTAAGTCAGTTTACCATTTTTTAGCGACTTGGTTCTTATTCGTTTCTTTCTTGTTTGAGTCTTTGCGCATTTCTGTCTCTGTTTTTCCTAAAGGATAAAATACATGTCGTATTTGGTTCAGAATGCTTGTCATCATGTTTTCCATTGATTGAGCTTGCAGCAGGTCGACCAAGACTTTTTGTATGCACATGAAAGGCCCGTAGAAAAACGCAGCATCCAAAGTGGACAATTTTGGACCTAGATTATGGGAACAGACAGGTTAACTTTCGATGGTGGTGATCCATCAGGCCAATCATATCGATGGTTTTCATGTATTCAGACTGCCGAAATCGCGTAGGGTTTAACATCAAGAATCACCCAAAGTCCTGAAGAGCCGAAGTCCCAAAGTATTTAATGTTAAGCACGACTTAAGCTCGAGTTAATTAGTGATAAGCATTGGCTAATCACTCTGTGAGGTCATCAATTTGGGAGATTTTCATGCTTTACATCTAGAAATTCCCGAAGTGCCAAAGACTCGAAGTCCCGAAGAGCCGAAAAGTTGATGTCCCAAAGTGAATCTAGACCATCCATCAGCAAGGACATGTGGAGATAGATCCTTCACTTCAGAGACTTAGTGCTCCGGGAGATTTCCAAGCACAACATTTGAAACTCCCGAAGCCCAAATTTTCGAAGAGAATCTGGACCATTCATCAGCAATGATACGTAGCGACAGATCATTCACTTCAGAGATTTTCCTCCGGGAGATTTCCAAACACAACATTTGAAACTCCCGAAGCCCGAAATTCTGAAGTGAATCTAGACCGTTGATCTCAAATCAACAAGAATTGTTGATCTCTGTAGTAGGTAAATATTACCTAGATCACATATCTTAATCAGATCGACAACCACACTTCATTGCGAGGACGTAAACTGCCTAGATGTTAATTTTCTAGAGTGATCCCACAATTGGAACCATGGTATTTTTTGAAGGGTACATGGCATCTTATGGGAGATTGCGGGCCCAAAAGCAGTGTGGACCCAAACCACCCTCAACAACTTCCACAATCACATGCTTAAATGACATCAGGTCACCGCGTCACCTCCACTCATTCCACTCACTAGCCTCGCTCCTCTCACCGCCTGACACTTTTCCTCCACTCACACTCTTGTGTACATACCGCCCCTCTCCCGGCTTGACACTTGTATCCTTCAATACACGTCGCCAAATACATACTCTCGTTACCTCCATCGTATTCACACCTCCTCTCATGTTTTGACATCTGTCCTCACATGTCATCTACACTCGTATCCACTCATCCCGCCTCCCCATTGGATGCTCTCCTCCACATCTCCCCTCATGACCATTGGGCTGCCAACCATTCCAACAAAGTTATTCATAGGTACAGATGGTAGTTGACGAAGTCGATGCAAAGTGCGCTTAGCTGCCAAAATATCTGACACGGACAGAGAACATGGATATCATCCCAGTTTGATGCAACTAGTTCCAGAACACTCCAGAAGACTACCTTCTTCTTTAAGGAGATATATGAAAATATAGACAGTTGTCTCCAATGGCCCCCATCTCCCAGGCATTCCATCGTTCGATGCAAGACTTTGTTCTGCCACTCCAAGTATTTTTCTGCTAATCTCAGTTCCTCCAGTGCATGCATCAGTTCTGTCTCAGAGACAGTAGTAGTTTTTAGTTGATTAATTACAACATTTTCTTAGATTAGATACAAGAGTGGTCTTCTGTGTGTGATAAGAACCACTCTTGCTAATTGAGTCTAGTGTCTCAGTGAAGTTTATAATTTATTTTATGAACAATTAGCTAAAATTAGGTCTTAGTCCCCTAAGGACAAGAACCCATGCAACTCTGTTAAATAGGGGGTCTTTGAATGTTTTGAGGGTTGGATTTTTGGGAAAAGAATATCAATACATTAGACTAGTTGGACTGGTTCTATGCGTGGATTAAATCTCTCTACCGGGTGAACATACTCTTGATGACAATGTTTCAATCAAATCTTCATGTGTTTTTGTTCTTATCTTGAATACAGTTTTTGATTTGTGCAACATACCTTTCATTTCCTTTCAACTATTATATAACTTATTTTTACTGATATGAAACCTGTCAAATAGCTAATGCTTTGGTGAATATTCGTTTTTATTGCAACCAGTTGGAGTAATTGTGTTTTTGATACATGTTTAGTTCCTTGAAATGATATTTTAAGTATTGAACTTCTTGCAACATATTATTCATTGACTAGTTTGGTGTTTCCCCTTGTTTTCTATTATTTCAATGGTTTGTCATTAGTGTGCCACCAGATAAGGAGGACCTTCATCCATACCATTCTACCAACCCAACCTTGCTTTTATCTTGATAGAATAACCCTCTGACCAACCAACAAAAAATTAAAAGAAACGATCGTTCTAAACTGATAGGTGGCCTAGCTTTTCCCTTTAGCAGTCAGGTGCAGACCTTAGGACTAACATGAACTTTGATGGCTCATGCTCCAATGAAGGTAATGGAGCTGGCATTATTTTATACTCACCTGTAGGTAAAATTCACAACTTTTCCTATAGGTTAGAATTTTCTTTCACAAACAATGTCACTGAATTTGAAGCATTATTGCTAGGCATTGAAAATGCCTATAATTTAGGTTGTGGACACCTTATAGATTTTGGGGACTCTGAGCTTGTTGTGAATATTGTACATAAAATATATTCTCCTAGCAAAAATTTAATGAAATTCTACACCCAAGTTGTTTGGATGCTTATCTCGAACTTATTATCATTCAACATCACTCATGTTAAGAGGGAACTGAATTCATGATCTAGATTTTATGAGCATAACTAAATGAATACAAATTATTAACAGGTGCTTAACACAAAATAAAAGAGATACAATAAAACTGTTTTTCTATTCAATAAGGAAATAAGTTGAAACTGTAAAATGCAGTGGAAAACAAGCTTGCTAGAATGGTGGCGACTTATCTCTGAGAAGAGATGTGACAGTTGCACTCATTCGCAAGAAGATGGTTATGATGAGGCTCTGAATGCCTTTTTACAATAAATAGGAATGTTAAAAACCCCAACCATACAAAAACCTAACCCTAGGAGATGAAGCGCCAAAAGTCATGTGGGCCCCGTTTGGGTAAGTTAGTACATCAAATTCCTAGGGTCGTAACTTTTGCATACGATCTCTGTTTGACATGCTCAATACCTCATTAGAAATATATATATGAGGACTAAAACTTTTATGTGAGAAAAATCAAAGTAATTTCCACGTTTCTCCCCTTTTTCCCAAAAAATATCATTTAGGGCCTCAAAACGGCTTCGAAAGTTTCAAGACTCAAAAAACTGCTAAAACTAGTAAATTACCAAAATTGCGAGAAAACTGTTTTGAGCTAGTTCGAAAGGTGGGTGGCCACTGATATCCGCCTAGATCAATCCTCGATCCTTAGGAAGAAATGGTATCCATTTCATTGATTTCCCCCATCAGATGAGGAAATTTCTGCTGGATTCAGCCCCGAGTGAGCCACTTTCCTTAGTGCAGGAGCTGACCTGCTTTGACGACTCGATAAAGCTGGATCCTTTGCTATTGAGTGCCCTTGATCTGTGTGTCCACAATCTGATCACAGGATTCCTATTGTATGTAGTTGAGGTTGATCTCTGTTGGTTTCAGCTATTCTACTACTTCTGAGGTGTCCAATAATGGTGGGAAATAAGGGCGAAGGAGATCCACGTTGAACACTGGGTGCAAGCCAAGGAAAGGAGGAATGTTGAGCTCAAAAGAATTATCCCCCACAACCTTAGTGATGGTGTAGGGACCATAACGGAGTGGGGAAAGATTCTAATGGGGTCCAGTAAGGAATTCTTTCTGCAAGTGAAACCAAACTTTGTCGCCCACCTGAAACTTATGTGGTACCCGATGTTGATCATGGCACTACTTGTACTTGTCACTGGACTTCTGGAGAATATCCTGAACCTATTGGCAGATGTGCTAGATATTCTCAATGAACCGGGTGGCTTTGTCAGCTTCATTTGGAGTAGGATGTGAGTCAGTCGAGGTGACTGCAAGGGGAAGTGCAACATCTATGGGACCCAACAGTTGGAACCCCAACCCCACCTAAAAGGGGATCTGGTCGGTTGAGATATGAAGGGATCGTTTGTAGCTATGTTGGACATAGGGAAGCCTCTCATCCCATGTGTGAGGGTGCTTGTAATTATACATGTGAAGGATATGCACAACCATTCTATTTATGACCTCGGCTTGGCCATCTATCTGGGGGTGGAAGGTTGTGGATTTGGTGAGCTTGGTGTCCAGTAGTGACCAGAGGCTCGACCAGAATGTGCTGAGAAATCAACTTTCCTGATATGAGATAATGGTTTGTGGGATTCCAAAATGTACCCAAACTCGTTCAAAGAAGAGCTTGGCAGTGACCTCTGCTGCAATGTTCTTCTCGCAAGAAACCAAAATCACCATCTTAGAAAAGCAATCAAAAACCACACAAACACAGTCATTTCCCCGCTTGGTGGATGGGAGGCCCGACATGTAGTCCATTGAGATGGATTCCCATGGCCTGTCAGGAGTAGGAAGAGGGGTGTACAGGCCTTGTTTCTTAGTGGTCGGTTTGGCAATAGTGTAGACAGTGTAGGACCTGATATACTTGCTGACCTCCTGTCGAAGTTTCGACCAATAGAAATGTTTTTGTAGCATCGCAACTGTCTTTTCGATGCCAAAGTGTCCTGCCACCTGACTGTAGTGGGCTTCCCAGATCAACTTCACTCGCTCTCTTGATGGAAGACAGATATTTCCCAGATGACACAACAACCCATCCTGAAGATGAAAATTATTGACAATTGTGTTTTCACCCAACATTTGGTAGGTGGTGGTGAAGTCTGGGTCAGTCTCATAGAGTTGGCTCCATCCAGAGGTCTCATGGCCATAAGAGTCTAGCAGCGTAGTGAGTTCCATGACTAGTGGTCTATTGAGGAAATCAGAGACATGGTTGGTGGTTCATATTTTATACTTGATGTTGAGGTGGAATTACTGCAAGTATGTGGACCACTTTTGATGGCGGTCATTCTGCAACTTTGCTTGTGTCTGCATGAACTGCAGTGGCTTATGATCAGTGTGGATGACTGTCTCCTTCCCAAAAATGTAATGTCTCCATTGGCAGCAGGATTGCACAATGGAGTACATTTCTTTGTTGTAAGTAGGTTACTTAAGGACAACATATTATAGTGTCTCACTATGATAGGCCACGGGGTGGCCGTGCTGAGTGAGAATGGTGCCCACAGCATAGTTTGAAGCATCTGTCTCGATATCAAATGGTTGTTGTAGGTCTGGTATTGAAAGTACTGGGGTTGAGCACAAGCGCTGCTTCAAATCATTGAACTCTTATTTTTGAGACCAACCCCACACAAATTTTGCCTTATGACCACCCCTGGTTATTTGGCTAAGGGCCCATGCAATATGGGAGAATTCCAACACGAACCTGCAGTAGAAATTGGCAAGACCCAAGAAGCTCCAAAGCTCAGTTAGTGTGGTTTGGGTTGGCCAGTCACAAATGACTTGGATCTTGGTTGGATCCACATGTACATTATGTCGATCAATGATGTAGCCCAGGTAATGGACCCTATCCATGCCGAAGGAGCATTTTTCCAAGTTGGCATATAGCTTGTGTTGTTGCAGGGTGTGCAGAACCTATTGAATATGCTGCAAGTGTTCGGCCTAAGTCTTGCTATAAATGAGAATGTTATCCAGATACACCACTACAAAATTATTGGTGAATGGTCAGAGGATATCGTCCATCATCCTCATGAAAGTGGCTGGAGCATTTGTCAAACCAAAGGGCACGACCAACCATTCAAAAAGGGCTTCCTTTAACTTAAAGGTGGTCTTCCATACATCTATCTATTCTATTGGGACCATGTGGTATCCAGACTTCAAATCAATCTTAATGAAGTATTTGGCCCCCGTGAGTTGATCAAGGAGGTCATTGATTTGGGGAATCAGGTACAGGTTTCTGACTTTGATTTTATTCAGAGCCCGGTAATCAATGTAGAATTGTCAGGTTCCATCTTTATTTTGTACCAGTAAGATTGGGCTCTTGTAAGGTGATGAGCTGGGATAGATGTGCCCCTTGTGGATCAGTTCTTGGATCTATCGCTTGATCTCCTCATTCTCTAACAGAGAGCAGCGATAGACTAGCCCATTTGGCAGCGGTGTGATGTGGGTCAGATCGATGGAGTGTTTGACCTGGAAGTGCAGAGGTGCCCCGGTAGGCAAGAGAAGATATCTAAGTATTCTTCCATGACCTTATCTACTTGCTTCTATTGTGTGGAGAGCTCGGCTGCAAATACCCTGGATGTGGTTGTGATATTTCTCTCATTCTGAGAGAAAATCATGAAGAAGACAAACTTCCCCATCTGAGAGATGACCTTCCTTCATTTCTTAGCAGAGATCAATGAAATAGCACTAGGTGGGACTGCCTCGGGTATCCTGTACAATTTCATGTTCAAAGTAATAATAACACTATGAGGCCTAGACTCATATCCAACATGATGTTTCCATCAATAAGGTTGGCCCAAAATAACATCACAAATTTCGAGAGGAGCAACATGACACAATACCTCATCTTTGAAGTCCTTAATGTCGTATGACAGTCAACACTGTTGACTGACATGGAGATCGCTTCCTTGGTGGAGCCATCCAATGGTGTAGGGTTGTGGGTGTGGTGTTGTCGGCAGGGCCAGCCGCTTGACAACCTCTATTGAGATGAGATTCTTCTGGTTACCGCTATCAACGATGAAGTGCAACAGGGTGCCTTTTACGCACATCTATGAATGTAAGAGGCGTTCTCCTTCTTTTGGCTCATCTAGTTCACTAGGCTAGAGCTTGGTGGTAGCAACGGTGGCACTGGGTTCTGCATCAATGATCCCTCTTCCCCTTTCTAGTTCTGACTTAGAGTCAGAACCTGCATCTGATTTAGAGGCTTTCACTTCAGCCACCAGTGACTACTTTAAGCGACAGTCAACAGTGTTATGCCAAGGGATATTATGGATGTCAAACCACTTCCCGGTATCTTTCTTTGTCTTTCCGGTGTCCTTCTTTGCTTGCATATTGGACTAGTTGTCCTCATACTATCCATATTTTCTCTGTCCTTTATTCTGTTGGTTGGGTCCTCCCTTTCCAGTATTTTTTTGTGCGGGGTTCCAAGGCCCAAATTGCCGCATCTTTTTTTTGAGATTTTTCTCGATTTTGACAACAGATCGGTAGGCTACGCCCAAGGTTGAGATGTCTAGAAATTCCATTTTGGTCTGGATGTATCTATGCAGATCATTGCAATACTTGAGCACCAGATGTCACTCTGAATTTTTGATACCCAACTTGGTGCGCAAGGTATGGAATATATTTTTGAAATCTGGCACTGCTTGGTCTCTTTCTTGCCGCAGTGTGGTCCATTTGGTATACAAGTCATCATAGCTTCCAACATGGTAGTATTGTTCCTTAATAACATCCCTGAAGGATTCCCAAGTGGTTGTGACTATAAATAATGAGGGTTCCTCTGTTTCCTTTTGCTCACAGAAAGTTTCCCACCAATATTTGACATGGGGAACAACTTTGAGGAGCACAAAAGTAATATTTTCTCTATTCGAAAAGTTATGGACAAAAAAATACCCTTCGAGTAGATTCAACCACTTCTCTACAACATATACGTCTATCTAACCTTCAAATATAGGAATATCGAAGTTTATTTGTACCTTGAAGGGGGCAGTGACTCCATTCGAAGAAGATGCGTCACCTGTTGGTAGCCGCCGAAGGATTTGTGTGAAGCTATCCATCATCTCGTTCGTCTGTTGCATGAGGGATTCCTCAATCAACAGTTTGAAAGGATCTCATGTCCCATCATATTTATTTTCTCCTTCCATGAGAGGTCTCTTGGGCATGCGAGAGCTTTTTTCCTCAAGAGAAACAAGCTCGAGACCCAACTCTTTGTACTCAGACCTCATTGGGGACATGCATCAAGATGACAAGAAGAAAACCGATCTGATACCATTGATTTGGATTTTATGAGCATAATGAAATGAATACATATTATTAACAGGTTCTTAACACAAAATAACAGAGATATAGTAAAATTGGTTTTCTATTCAATAAGGAAATAAGTTGAAACTGTAAAATGCAGTGGAAAACAAGCTTGTTGGAATGTTGGTGGCTTATCTCTAAGAAGAGATGTAACGACTACACTCATTCACAATAATATGGTTACAATGAGGATCTAGAGGCCTTTTTACAATAAACAAGAATGTCAAAAACACTGGACATCCAAAAACCTAACCCTAGGAGATGAAGCGCCAAAAGTCATGTGGGCCCCGTTTGGGTAAGTCAGTAAATCAACTTCCCAAGGTCATAAATTTTTCATACGATCTCCATTTGACGTGCTCAATACCTCATTAGAAATATATATCCGAGGAATACAACTTTTGTGTGAGCAACATCGGAGAAATTACCATGTTGCTCCCTGTTTTCCTAAAAAACGTCGTTTAGGGCCTCAAAACGGCTCTGGAAGTTTCAGGACCTAAAAACTGCTAAAAACAGTAAATTACCAAAATTGCCAGAAAATTGTTTTAAGCCAGTTGGAAAGGAGGGTGGCCACTGATATCCACCTGGATCAATTCAATGGCCGACAAGTTAGTTGTTTTTGCAGCCTCTCCTACTCGGAAAATTCTGCCACAAAGACCTCATTGTACTTTTCAATATTTATATCGTCCTCATATCCCTGACAATGTAGATTCATGGCAGGTCTTCCCAAGTGATGAAAGCATCTATGCTTTCATACAAAATTAACCATATAAGCCCAAGGAGATTATATCTATGGAAAACAAAAAAATTATGAATGGCTTGACTCCTCTAGAAAGTTCATTTTCATCAAGTGATGTAGGCAACAAGGAGAAGCACAAAGAAGAGGAGTAAAAAATGAAAGTGGTTGAAACCATTTCCTTGAACATTGGGACACCCGATTCCCCAAAGAATGTTAATATGGGTGCCCAATGTACTGATGAAGAAAAGTTGAAATTCATTGAGTTACTTCGTGAATTTCAAGATGTTTTTTCTTGGTCATATGAGGATCTTCGTGGTTTTGATCTTTCTCTTATATAACATGCCATTCCTATCAAGGAGGGTATAAAACTAGTTAGGCAAAAACAAATACCTATTAACCCCACTCTTGAAGCTACTATTAGGAAGGAGTTGGAAAAACTCTTGAAAGATGGGATAATTTTTCTTGTTAAGTATTTTGAGTGGATTTCTAATTCGGTTCCTGTTCAGAAAACAATTGGTCAGATCTGATTGTGCGTTGATTTCTGCGCATTGAATAGAGTGAGGGTAAAAGACCATTTTCCTCTCCCTAACATGAAAATGATTTTTTAGCAAGTTCCAGGGTCACAAATGATGTCCTTGATGGTTTTTCTAGTTATAATCAGATCAAGGTAAAACAAACTAATAGTTACAAAACCACTTTCACTACACATTGGGGCACATTTTCTTATGAATGCATGCCTTTTGGATTATCTAATGCAGGTGCCACTTTCCAAAGAGATATGCAGGTATATTTTGATGATCTGATCAGTAAGATCATTCGGATTTATCTTGATGACTTGACCGTATATTCAAAGAACCGATTGGATCATTTTGGTCATCTTAGAAAAGTTCGACATTTCTTTAAATCCTTCTAAGTCTATCTTCAGTGTTACCAAGGGCAATCTCCCGGGGCATACTGTTTCTTATTCAGGGATAAGCATAGATCACAAAAGGATCGCTACTATTCTAAACCTTTCGACCCCCACTTCCAAAAAGAAGGTTCAAGCCTTTATCGGCATTATCAATTTTGTCTGTAGATTTTTTCATAATTTTGCTTTAATGGTGAAACCAATTCACAATCTTCTCAAGCAAGATCACTCCTTCTCTTGGAATGAAGACATCGAGAATTATTTTGTAAGGATTAATAATGAAATCAGTTTTGCATCGGTTTTATCGAAACTGGACTTTGAGAAAGACTTTATTATATACACTAATGCCACAGAAGAAGTAGTTTCTGCTATTCTTGTACAATGTGATGACCAGAGTAATGAAAAACCGGTACCTTACATGAGTCAAATATTATGATTCAAAGTATTCTTATATCGAAAAGTATTCTTTCGCTCTTGTTAAATTTGTGGAGAAATTTTCCCACTTTATCCTAGACAAGCACACACTGGTAAAAGTCCCTTTGCCTACTGTCAAGTTTTTGTTCTCACAGAGTTATCTTTTAGGGAAGCTTTCACATTGTCTTGCCAAGATCCAGGAGCATGATTTAACCATCATGACTTCGAAAACAATTAAGGGGTGAGACTTAGCCCTTCACTTGGCTCAACATGTTGAAGCAAGTGAAGAAATTGATGAAGAAGATAATCCTCTATCAACACTATTTTACATTGATAGTCAAATCATTCCTATAGATGAACATCCCTGGTATAAAAATCTGGTGTATTACTTGCAAAATCATAAATGTTTAGATAACTTAGATACTCATCAAAGGAGAAGGCTATGTATTGAGTCTTCCAGGTATGTTATTTTAGGAGAATTCTTATTCAAGAGATCTGCAGATGCTATATTACTTCGGTGTGTAAATAATGAGGAAGCACAAAACTATTACAAGAAACCCATGGATCTTCAGATTTTGTTATTCATGTGGCTGAGCACTTTTCTGCTAAATATACTTCTTTTAAGATCATCAGGAAAGGGTATTACTGGCCTTCAATTTTTTGAGATTCCTATAACTTTTCAATATCTTGTGACAAGTGACAAAAAATTGTTGGGAAAGAATGTCTTTCTACCATGCCTCTGCAACATGTCCTCCCTGATTTTCCTTTTTCGAAATGGGGTCTGGACTTTATCGGTCCTATTAATCCTCCATCTTCAACAGGGAAGGTTTTTGTCTTGATAGCCACAAATTATTTTATGAAATGGATTGAAGTTGTCCCACTTAAACATTCACAGGATGAACAGGTTATTTCTTTCCTTGAAACTAATATTTTCTCTAGATTTGGCATTCCTTTAGAAATTATTACAGACAACAGTCCCGCTTTCATTTATTCTAAGTTGACTCAATTTCTATCTTAGTTGGGAGTCAAACATTTTACCTCATCAGCTTATTACCCTCAAGGAAATGGGCAAGCTGAGTCTACTAACAAAAATCTTATTATAATTATCAAGAGGCTCATTGAAGATAAGCCTCGTCAATGGCACACCCTCCTCACTTATGCCCTATGGGAAGATTGTACTACTACCAAGGTAAGCATAGATTGTACTCCCTTTCATCTTTTTTATGGTCAAGAAGTTATTCTTCCTACCAATATGGAACTTTCTTCCCTACGACTGATGCTATAGATCGAAGAATTAAATTCTTCTAATGTCTCTCAAAGAATAAACACATTGTTAGGTTTAGAGGAACAAAGGATGTTTTCCTTAGAGAACATAAAGAGACGACAACAAACCGTAAAGAAATATTTCAATAAAAGCACAAAAGCTGTCAGATTTAAAGTCAATGAAAAAGTCTTTCTTTGGGATTTAGCCCATGCTGATAGAGGAAGACATTTGAAGTTTCAAAAATTATGGTTGGGTCCTTTTAAAATCACTTTTGTCATGGGCGCAAATTCTTATCTTCTAAAGGACTTAGAAGAGCGATTATTATCCTATAGTACTAATGGTTCCCACTTGAAACACTATGTGGAACTAGTTTGAAGGTTAAAACGCTGCATGAAAGACACTTTTGTATCATAATTTTATGTTTCGCTGCTTTGATTTTTCTTTGTTGTTTTTCATTTTCTGTTGTTTTATTTCTGTTGTTTGTCTTTTATTAATTTCTTTTTGTTTTCAGAAATAAACTCTGGAACAGTTTTGCCATAGCAATGCTATTCTGTAAGTATTGTTAATCAATAACAATCAAGTTACACAGCTTTCATGATGTACCCCTTGTAGACATCACTGAAATTGCTTTCTGCTTCCAGTACTATTGTTAGATAGATAATTGGATTTTCATCCCTACTCTGTGTCTTTCCTTTCTTCCCTCCATCCTGACATTCAAACGAGCACACCAGACATTTTTCTCCTTTAAACAATCAACGATTTCACTGTTTCCAATCGAATGTTATGCATACAAGATTAAAACCTTCATACATAACACTTTTCATGAGATATTCCCAAAGTCCCAGATCATTTTTTCCCTTAAACCGCCTCACTTCCCTTGTTGCATAATCATTATCGTATTTAATTCTTTGATATAATGTTCACCTGGTCAACAAAACTAGACATTCTGAGTTCTTAATCTGTTGGAAACAGATTTCCCTATGGATTCACCAGTTTGTTGATGATTAAAAATGCAACGATGAATACTATGCTCACAAATGATTTCTGAGCTTTATTATTTAACTATAATAATAATAAACTAGTAGGTGGGACCCCCTTGTTAGACTCATGACACTATGGTGGAAATCATCGTTTATATTTTGTTTTCTTATGTGATGGTACCAGCATAGTCTTCTACAGTTCATGTGTTTCAGATCATGGTTTAAAATGTTATAGTGATATATGTTGGTTGGATGATTAAAACATGGCACTAGATGGCTTTGATTAGCTCTCACAGAATATGTTAAGACTTCCCTGTGGAGGAAATAATTGTTATCCAGTTTTGGTTTTGATATCGTATTAAACATGGTATTAAATGGTTTAAATGATCTTTGATAGAAGTTAATAATGTTACCCTTTGGATAAAAGGACTATACTCAAGTTCTACTATTGTATTGTTATGACAAAGGATGGGTGGTCTTGACCCTTGATACTATGGTTATGCGCCTTGTTTAAGTTTCATAAATGGTTGCAGATTGGGTTATCTTCCTAGAACATTGTTATTTTGACATTACCAAGGGGTGGCGCACTTTGAAAAAGTGATATGGCAATGGATATTTGGTTGATTAATGGTATTTTGCTATGGTCAATTGGCTTGGCTCGATCTTTGAATTGAATGAAGTTGGAAGGGAGAAGTGATGTGCATTTACTGCACGTCACTCAAACTCCCCTCGAGCCCGTCACCCTAGTCATTCTTGCATTTTGTTTTGGCTTTGGTGGTTGTTGTTGCTCTGCCTTATTGGGTTGTGAAGGATATATATAGTCTTATTTTTCCTCACACGAGATTTTCCAGGTATGGGTTTTCTTACTCTTCCATCCATGATAGTTACTCTACCTTTTGAATCAATTTTTGGATTTGATTGCTCATGGTCATTTTGTTTCTTAAGTTTTTATTGTTATTGGATAAATTCGTAGGTGTGGACACTAACCGATCTCCCTAGATCCACCTGGATCTAGAACAAAGAAAGACAGAACATGACTCTTTCCCTAGATTTTGACCATTGAATTAAATAGGAGGCAAGAACTAATAACAAACCTTATTATCACTTCCTATGGTCTTTGTTTCTCCTTCTTTGCTCCAGTGCACTCATGCAGTGAAGACCAAGACAACACAAACCAACCAAAGTGAAGAAAGCACAATCTATTCAACGGTCAATCTATGTATATGATCAAGGAATTATACAATAAAGTGGAAATAGTTTTATGGGAAAGGGACATATTACTGTATCATATTAATGGAAAGTAAAGATTACAACCTGAGCCTTGATGTCGCAAACTTCCTTTCGATGGCCCTTGGCTCCGACACACACACTTTCTCACTTGCATGAAGAAGATCAACCCCTTTGGATAAACTTGTTGGAGTCTCCAAACTGTTGTAGCTTCAGTCCTTCACACAATTCTTTCACTAATTCTCCAATGAATCTTGTTTAACCTTGCTTAACCTTTTCCATGAGAATTCCCTCAATATATAGGAGAGAATGAATTAGTTACTTGGATAAGAATGATCCCAAAATATCATGGAATCCAGTACTAGGATAACCATTTGAATGCCATCTCATCCTTCTAGAAGATTCCCTTTTAGAAGCATCGAGAATTCATCTTTTTCCTTGCTTTAGAAAGAGTTCGCACCCTAGCAGTTCAACATAGTGTGAACTTCTCGCACCCTGGATTAAGGTAGCCTGTGAGAATCAGGCATTCTCGTAGGCAAATATACTAGCAGCCTGCGAACCTCCTTCAAAAATGACATTTCTGGAAATAGAAGAAAGTAACTTTTCTCAGGAGAAAGTTCTTATGAAGAGCCTGAGTACACCATCATCAATACATCATCATGATCACCAAAATCATGGGTTACAGAATGCCCCCCAAAGTATGAGGTTGGAACCAGTGATAGCCGATAGACTTTGTAAGTTGCATGTGTGTGTCGAGAACCAGGGGCACACCTAATCGGAAACCTGCGAACAACCAAGCATCTGCAGAATATCATATATATCAATTCTGAGGTAGGCATTCCCATACTCAGATCACGGACTGATGACGTTATAGACATGGGTCATGGCCATCAATCATACACTATGGATCCATGCCGTCAAAATATAGCATAGCCACCGGAATACACTGTGGATCTATGAAAGAAATTTCAAATCAAGATGACATAGCCACGAGACATACACATTGGATCTATGTGTCGCAAATTATACATACTCCATCGCAACCTGGATCACAAAGATGATATCCAGGGTCTTCAATCTCGTCGCCCAAAGTACAGATCTAATCATGTGATTACATGTGTTGAAGTCGAACATGGTAGAAACCACTTGATTACAGGTCATTGATGAAACCGTTAACAAGTGCGAGGGAAATCACCATTGATGTCAATGACTCCCAAGGTACCATAGCACAATCCATTGAGTGTGAATAAATGAGTTGAAGTCGAACATCCGATGAATTCTTTCGATCAGGGGTCAATGATGTAAATCCACTGTCGAAAGTGAGGAAACCTGCCATTGAGGCATGCAAGCTCCAAGGTACCAAATAATTTCTATGTCTTGATTCTGGATAATGAGCTGAAGTCGACGGAACAAAATTCGTCACAGGAGGGCCTTGATGTATCCCCCATCAATGACACGAAATGAGTAATAGATTTTGAAGATGAAATAGAGTATGATGTGAATTGGACTGGACATAGGGAAGGCCGACACAGAGAGAATGGATAACTGCAGATGGTCGACTCAATATAGGTTTCAGATGGACTTCTCTTGAACATATGAACGACACGACCAATGATTTGGAAGCATTGACTCAAAGATGACACATGGAATGACCTTGTAATCATGAATGAGAGACAAATGGATTTCCCAAACCGGCTTCAAATGATGAATAGGGGGTGTCATGTTCAAGAGCGACACTGACTGCCAATCAATACGATGATGAAAACATATTCCTTTCCCAAATTTCCCCCCACCATTTCTAGCGAGTACCTCTTTATTTTTATGCAAGCTTGAGGAGGATAACATATTCTTGTTGATGTAAGCTCATCCTTCAGACAAGTCCCTCGGAGTATGTTTAACGAACCCTAAGAAGGAGTGGTTCGGTCCCATCGCGGGTCTGTCAATGTTTGTTTAACGAGTCTAGAGATAGAAAACTCGAAGGTTTTTCAAGATTATAGAGGTTGGAAAAACACTTAAAAGAGAACTCTCTTAGTTCCTTTTTCGTAAAATAGTCTGAATGAGATCGAAAAAGAGATAAATTATCACTCACCAGACGCTTACTTCAAATACTTTATCGAGCGTGAAAATAGCAAGGTCTCTCAGTGATCTTTTCATGTTTAGAGAGTCTGAAAAGAGCTTAAAGAGGACTTCAGGGGGGTTCCTTTTTCGTATAACCTTGTTGAGCCCGAAAAAGTGATAAAAGTATGCTCGATCATGTTCTCATGTATTTACGAGCGCAAGAACGGTAAAAAACGATGCTCGAGGTTTTATGTAAAAACCATAAAAAACAATCAAAAACACGCGATAACAAATAAAAACATATCCATATCCTTGTATTTGATCATCAAAGGCATCACGCCTGCAAGATTTACACTCAACATGACATTAGGGATTAGGGTTTAATATATATATATATATAAGCATAAAAAACCAAATGACATAGTAAAAGTAAATAAAAAGGAGTAAATACTCTTTTTACCACATCATTTCTACATTTCCACTATTGAGCTCAAAAAACCCCTCTTTTACCCTCCAAGTTCGACGTCAAATTGAGGGAGCTATGAGAGACCATTCAGTGAGCCGTCTGCGACAGTTAGGTAGGCTTTTCGTCCTTAACACTTTCATGGTTTAATTTTGAAATTTCATTCATTAAATTTTCATTTTTAAGTTGATTTTCCAAGCCCTACATGCGCATATGTTATCATATTGACCCGACAGATACAAATTTAATAGTATTTGACTTGGAAGATCACATTCCAAGGTTACACCCTCAACTCATGTTTCAAATCCAAGTGGTTGTCTCCGACAAAAAAAATTTCTGAACTGTTATCGACGAGGGTGCCTCGACTTGTGTTATGTCTCTTGCTTGTTGGAAAGCCATTGGCTCTCCTCCTTTGAATGAATCCCAGAACACTCTTAAAGCCTTCAATGGCTCCGGTTTTAATCCCTACAATGTTCTTCCTTCATTGCCCATCATGTTAGAAGGTAAAATGGTCCAAGTCGAAGTGGAAGTCTTTGATGCTCCCCTTGATTATAATCTTCTACTTGGCCGCAGCTGGATCGATTCCATGCGCGCCGTTGTGTCAACACTTTTCCGTGTAGTACGTTTCCCTCATCAAGGAAAGGTTGTTACCGTTGACCAACTTGCCTTCTTCAATTATGATACCCGTACTGGAAACGTACTGTTTATTTCTAAAACCCCGTCGGGTTATGAGAACGTCGGTGTAGGCCTTTTAAAGGACTCCTTATTAATGGGTACTTTTCCCATTCCACCACCCGATGTTCCACGCTCATCATTTGCTTCTATCAACATGATTTCATTGTTTAGAGCTAATTTTAAGGATGAGCTTACATCAACAAGCATATGTTATCCTCCTCAAGATTGCGTAAAAATAAAGAGGTACTCGCCAGAAATGGTGGGGGGGAATTTGGGAAAGGGATATGTTTTCATCATCGTATTGATTGGCAGTCAGTGTCGCTCTTGAACATGACACACCCTATTCACCATTTGAAGCCAGTTTGGGAAATCCATTTGTCTCTCATTCGATTGATTACAAGGTCATTCCCTGTGTCGTCTTTGAGTCAATGCTGCCAAATCGTTGGTCGTGTCATTCATATCTTCAAGAGAAGTCCATCTGAAACCTATATTGAGTCGGCCATCTACAGTTATCCATTCTCTCTATGTCGGCCTTCCCTGTGTCCAGTCCAATTCACATCATACTCTGTTTCACCTTCAAAATCTGTTACTCATTTCGTGTCATTGATGGGGGATACATCAAGGCCCTCATGTGACGAGTTGTGTTTCGTCGACTTCAGCTCATTATCCGAAATCAAGACTTAGAAATTAGTTGGTACCTTAGAGCTTGCATGCCTCAATGGCAGGTTTCCTCACTTTCGACAGTGGGTTTACATCATTGACCCCTGATCGAAAGATTTCATTGGATGTTCGACTTCAACTCATTTATTCACACTCGATGGATTGTACTATGGTACCTTGGGAGTCATTGACATCAATGGTGATTTCCATCGCACTTGTTAACGGTTTCCTCAATGACCGGTAATCAAGTGGTTTCTACCATGTTTGACTTCAACACATGTAATCACATGGTTAGATTCGTACTTTGGGTGACAATATTGAAGACCCTGGATATCAACTTTGTGATCTAGGTTGCGATGGATTATGTATAATTTGTGACACATAGATCCACTGTGTATGTCTCGTGGCTATGTCATCTTGATTTGAAATTTATCTCATAGATCCATAGTGTATTCCGGTGGCTATGCTATATTTTGACGGCATGGATCCACAATGTATGATTGGTGGCCATGACCCATGTCTATAATGTCATCAGTCTGTGATATGAGTATGGGAATGCCTACCTCAGAATTGATATATATGATATTCTGTAGATTCTTGGTTGTTCGCAAGTTTTCGATTAGGTGTGCCCCTGGTTCTCGACACACACATGCAACTTACAAAGTCTATCAGTTGTCACTGGTTCCAACCTCATACTTTGGGGGGCATTCTGTTACCCATGATTTTTGTCATCATGATGATGTATTGATGATGGTGTACTCAGGCTCTTCATAAGAACTTTCTCCTGAGAAAAGTTACTTTCTTCTCTTTCTAGAAATCTCATTTTTGAAGGAGGTTCATAGGCTGCTAGTATATTTGCCTGCGAGAATGCTTGATTCTCGCAAGCTTCCTTAAGCCAGGGTGCGAGAAGTTCGCACTATGTTGAACTACTAGGGTGCGAACTCTTTCTAAAGCAAGGAAAAAGATTAATTCTTGATGCTTCTAGAAGGGAATCTTCTAGAAGGATGAGATGGCATTCGAATGGTTATCCTAGTACTGGATTCCCTGATATTTTGGGATCATTCTTATCCAAGTAATTAATTCTTTCTCTCCTATATATTGAGGGAATTCTCATGGAAAAGGTTAAGCAAGGTTAAGCAAGATTCATTGGAGAATTGGTGGAAGAATTGTGTGAAGGAATCAGCATTGAACAGCAGCTTGAAGACTCTAGCAGGTCTATCAAGAGGATTTGATCTTCTTCATACAAGTGAGCAAGTGTGTGTGTCAGAGCCAAGAGCCATCGAAAGGAATTTTGCGACATCAAGGCTCAGGTTGTAATCTTTACTTTCCATTAATATGATACAGTAATATGTCCCTTTCCCATAAAGCTATTTCCACTTTATTGTATAATTCCTTGATCATATACATAGATTGACCGTTGAATAGATTGTGCTTTCTTCACTTTGGTTGGTTTGTGTTGTCTTGGTCTTCACTGCACAAGAGCACTGGAGCGAAGCAGGAGCAACAAAGACCATAGGAAGCGATAATAAGGTATGTTATTACTTCTTGCCTCCTATTTAATTCAATGGTCAAAATATAGGGAAAGATTCATGTTCTGTATTGCTTTGTTCTAGATCCAGGTGGATCTAGGGAGATCGGTTAGTGTCCGCAACTACGGATTTATCCAATAACAATGGGCTGCCATGTGGCACCCTGTTATTAGTTGCTTGTATAAAATCTTATTGGAGTCCACCGGGTTCGACCCCGTGACCTCCACCCACGTGTATAACCTTTGCAAAGTTTACATCGCTAATGTGCCACACCATATTCCTTGTTATATATATGGTTTCACATAAATTTAAGTTTGAATTGTTTTGTGTTGGTGCGGGGGTCCGGGTTGGGGCTTAGCCCCAGCCCTCGGTCACATATTTTGTTGCCATATGACCATTGTTATAATGTTGGTGCACGCACGGGGCTATGCATTTTGGTTTCTATTTGAATTCGGTTCAAATGGTTATGTAAACCAACACCCGCCACTTGTCACGACCACACTTGGCCCTTATTCTTTAAATGCGCGGTCAGATGGGTCATACAACCATAGCCTTGGCGGTTAGGGGCTAGGTGCGCCTGTAACCGTCCTACAGTTTGTACATTTTGCACGGTTGTGTCGGGTGCTAAGTTTTAACACTTAAATATGTGTGTGGGCTAGGTTGAGCCAATAGGGGTGCAATTTGTAGATGCAGAGATAGCAAGTTTGAAGGGGGACTTCCAAGAAGCCTATCTTCTTCAGTTTTTGGCCAAACGAGGTGCCGAAAAAGCCCAGCTAGGGGTTTTTGGACGTTCTGAAGCCATTGGAGCAGTCTATTTGGCATTTTGAGCATTGTAAAGCACATTTTTGAGAAATTTGAGAAAATAATACAAAAGATCCATTGGAAGTTGGACCAGGAGATGTAGCCCAAGAGAAGGGTGAACTCCTTTATCATTTGTTGTGTTATGTGTTTTATGTTCACTGTTTATTGTTGTTGTTTATATGCATCTTGAATGAGTAATTTATATATAATTTGCGTTGCAAAGTTGATCCATTTTCATTTTAACACATAACTTAATTCTTACAAATAATTTCAAGAATACAAGTCTTCTTCAATTTTAGATCAAAAAAGAACACAAAATTACCACTCACCTTATAGGCGAGGACACATTTTTCTCTTTCACATGTATCATTTATTTTTTGTGAGACATGCCTCACCTTTAGATGGACAAAGAGAGAGGGAGGTAGAAATAGGGGAAAAGAGGAGGAGGCAGGGAGGGAGAGAGAGAGAGAGAGTTAAAGAGAGAGTAAGAGTGAGACTAACAACAAGGAGAGAGAGAGTGACGCTGAGTGTGAGGGTAAGAGGGTAGATAGAGGGAAGGGG
>JZKD02S0789915.1:415453-428384 GCA_000966675.3 Picea glauca | reverse complement strand
GGAAGGGGGGAGATAGAGGGAAGGGAGGCTAGAGAGATATAAAGAGACAAATGGGGGGAGGGTAGAGGAGAGAGAGAAAGAGGTGGTAGATGTAGAGAAGAAATAGAGGAGAGATAGTGGGACGAAGTGGGAAAAATAGAGGAAGGAAAGGGGTAAAGAGAGAATGTGTGAGTGTGAGAGGGGGAGAAGAGAAAGAAAGAGAGGGAGGATGAACAAGGATGGGGTGGAGAGAGAGTGAGACTGATTGTGAGTGGAGAGATACTGAGGGGGAGGAAGAGAGAGAGAGGGAGGGAGGTAGGACAGGGTGGAGAGAGAGTGAGACTAATTGTGAGAGAAAGGGGGGAGGTAGAGGCAGAAGAGGGGGGTGGAGATATATAAATAGCTTAATGAGGGACAAAAAGTGCGTGTGCGAGAATGTGGGAGGAAGAGATGGGTAGACGAAGACGAGAGGTAGAGAGTGAGAGAGTGAGAGTATATGGGGTAGAGAGTGAGAGTATGGGGTTTCTATGTCATGGTATATATTAATATCTAGGTCAACATCTTACTCTAGATCTAACTCTATGTTGCGGTCTAGGTCATGGGGGGATATAGTGAGAGTGAGAGAGTCATAGGAAGAGCGGAAAAAGAGGGGGGGTATGCTGACGCTTAAAAATGCCACGATGAATACTATGCTCGTAAACGATTTCCAAGATCTATTAATTATTTATATTAATAATAAACTAGTAGGTGGGACCCCCTTGTAGACTTGTGGTGCTATGATGGATATGTTGCACTTACATTTTGTTGTTATTGTGATGGTACCAACATAGTCTTCTACAGTTCATTGTTTCGAATCATGGTTAAAATGTTGTGGTGACATAAGATGATTGGTTGATTAATGCATGGCACTGATATTTTTGATGATCACTCTCAGATTATGTGAAGGATTCCCTATGGATGAAAGGATTATTATAAAAAAAAAATTGATATTGCAATTAAATATTGCATTAATTGGCTTAATATGATCTTCATAAAAGGGTTAATATTAGGACTCTTTTAAATAGAAGGACTATACACAAGATCTAATGCTATGTATCGTTATGACAAAAAGAGGTGGAACAAACCTTTGATACTAGAATTATGTGCCTTATTGGATGTTATATGTTGAATACACATGGGTTAATGTTATAGCACATTGTTATTTTTAAAAGAAGGTTTGACATTACCAAAGGTGGCGCATTATGCAAATGGGATATGGCAATGGTTATGTGATTGATTAGATGATTAGTGCTATGGTGAATTGGTTGGATTGTACGTTGAATTGAATGAGGTTGGAGGGAGAAGCGATGTGCATTTACTGCACGTCACTCAAGCAACCCTCGAATCTCATCACCCTAGTCATACTTGCATTTTGGTTTTTGGCTTTGGTGGTTGTTGATGCCCTGCATTGCTCAGTCTTGAAGGAGGTATAGAGTCTAGCTTCTTCCTCATGCAGGATTTTCCAAGTATGGGTTCCTTACTCTTCCATCCATGATGGTTTCTCTTCCCTTGGAATCAATTTTTGGCTTAGGATTGCTCGTGGTCTATGTTTTTCTTAAGCTATTATTGGACATTTGAACTATGTAATTGGTGTTGTGATTGTGCGTTCGTCTGGTGATTATTCTGGACTGTTAGCATTTAAAAAAAAAAGTAATGGTTATGCTCTCCTTGCTGTGGGCAATATTTGTATGAGTTTATTGATAAAATGACAGTGAAGCATGCTCGGTCGGCTTGGGTTTTAGGTCTAGTTCTCTATAGAAATTTATTATCATGTTTAACAAGATCTGAGATTTGTGCATGGGTGTTACAACCAGTCTCTTTGTTTAAGAATTTCCACTCCAGTTTCATCTCTGTGGTTGATATTTTAGATCCTTTGGGTTGCAATGTGAACTGTTGAAAGTTTAAGGCTTTTCTTGCCTTGGATTGGCAAGACCCCAAGCTGTTAGCTATCATATATTTTCCCTCAATGACATTGTTTTTTTGAAAGCATTGCACAGTTGGGTTTAACATCACCCATAAGTTTAAAGGAAGCATTATATATGATTTTGGTCGAGTACGGGTTGTGCTTGGGCACTCATATTACAGTGTTGTTTAAGAGTTCGCTTCTTTTTGTTCCCTGTTGGAGGTGGTTGATTGTCATTAGTTTTGGTAACCCTCATAGTCGAGAGTATGGTTATTTGTTATATGTCTTTGGTAAAGTTTGAAAGGCATAAGTTGTCTGTGTTTTCGAGGACTTATTCCTTTGATTGAGACATCTGTTCTTACTCCCATTTTTTGTGTTTAAACCCTAAATATGATCTTGATAGAATTTCAATCCAGTCAAGGGTAAATATGCACTATGTGTGCTTCGTTGATTAGGAACGATTTGGTTCTACTCCTGGTTGAGCAGTCTGTACATGTTAATTTATGTGAATCTTGGGCTCGAAGAGTTGCATGTTATTTTTTGAATGTTATTCGAATCAATTCTTATGTTGATTATATTTGAAAGACACATGTGTTTGAATGGATTGGGGCTCCATTAAGAGTTTTAATGCCCAATTTGATTGTGTCGAACAATGCTCCAATAATGGACATATGGTGGTAAATATTGTGCATATTCTTATTGTTTTAAAGAATAAGCATTGGATATAAATGGTTGGAAACACTGTGTGTATTTCTGTTGGTTTTAAAATAAAAAGAAATTTATCTTTGGAATTATAGATGGTCGTGTATCAAAGGGTTATTATGTTCATCATATCGATTACAATACTATTGTTAGGAGTGCTATATAAATATTATATAGATGCCAAGGCTGTTGTAATTGAGTATTTCTGGGCATATGATTTTATTTTTTTAAAGCTAACAAGCAATTTGTAAAGGAAGTAACAGTTTAGATGGTGGTTTTGAGAAGTGAATAGTGATGGAATTGTGGAGGTCTAAACAGAGTTATGTTTGATTGTTTGATTTTATTTACTTTTATATGAACAATATCCATACTATGTCCCTTTCATGCTACCACTTTTCACTCATCACATCCCCCTCATAATCCCAATTTCATTTTGACACCCCTGTTCTATAAAATAAATTAAAAGGGTCTGTGTAACAGTGACAAAATATATAACTCAACAACTATTGGAAACTGATATTTTGGTATATTTTACATAGTTAAATTATTTAATTAATTGTTGAGTAGCATTCGTGTAATTATCTGCTCTCATTATACCACCTTTCACTCATTACACTCCCTCCATATGTCCCATGAATCCTGTCACCCCCTACTCACTTGGATATTATTAAACGGTTTGTTATGGATGGATTTGCATGTATCTCATGTTAATTTCTGAGCCAATGTTTTATGCATGCAAGAAGGATGTCATGTATGGTTTATTAAGGGCCTAGTTACTGATGAATTGCTGCTATAGTATGAGTTTCTTCAGTAGGGGAATCCATGGAAGAAATAATAGAGGAAGAGGAAACTAGAACAAAGGGCCTAGAAGGCCTAGATTTTCCATTCACTTTGATGTTGATCCCTAGGAATTGAACCAGTTGTTCCAAGTTGGGTTCTTTAACTGGATTGGGAAAGGAATAGCACAACCTCGACTAGAGAGACCTCCCTTCCAGCCTCAAAATATCCTTGGTATTCTTGTGCCTCCTCATGTTTCCATACAACTAGAAGTCCCTGCAAATAATGGATGGCAAGAGATTGTCAACTCGGTTGTCTCTCACCATCGTGGCTGGCCCAATTTTTCATTACCTCTTCCACCACCTGTAAATCCTAATGTTCAGATTTCCCTGTCCATTCACCTGTTCATTCACCTTTTCAATCCTCACATGCTAGTAAAATTATTAAAAATGATGTCCCCCATGTGCAAGATAAGGGAAAAGTTGTTGCCTCCCCTTCCTATCGCTCAAATGACTCCTCAAAATCCATGTCCCCCCACATGGATTTGAAGGATGATTGTTCCCATGTTATTAGTGAGATACAACCTCAAGGTTTTAATCAACCACGGACTAATTTTGGGAAATCAAGGGAGGACAATAGTGATAAAAGAAAGATTTCCTATCAGAGTGGCAAGTATGGATTTTGATTTAAGTTTTTTTATGATTGAGTTGATGAAGATAGTGGTCTACATAAAGTTTGGACAACAACCTCTTTTTTGGATAATATGGATTATGTGGATATTTATATATTTTTGGATATGATTTAAATTATTCTGATATTTAAACATTCAATTTTGATGGTATCTAAGGTAGTTACAAGGGTAGCATGTGTTGAAATGATTATCCGTTTGTGTTTTATTTTATAATTTGAAAATAATAAAAGAAGGGAGTCACAAGGGGTCCCACCTACCTAGTTATTATTAATTAAAGACCCTTAACTATTATTATTATTATTATTATTATTTCTCCTAAAATAAATTAGTTAAGTCAAACTAACTTAACTAAAGAAAGTAGTTGAACTACTTCAACTTATTTGGAAGGCATAAATCTAAATGAGAAGAAGAAACAAAGGAGAATAGAAGGAGAAAGCAAGACTAAGGTTTTCTCTTTTGATTTCATGAGATAGTTCAGTTTTCATTCATTCTTGAGTTTATACAAAGCCTAATTCTCTTTTTGACAGCAGGGTCCTATTGTAGACAACAAGGTTCAAAACTGAACCAAATCATTCAGATGTTTGTTTTAAAGGTGTTGATTCATCTTTGATAGTTTGTATATACTTGTCTGTTTATGGATTAAGTTTCATAGTTGATAAAGGATATTTTACAGAGTCAAATTGGCAGTATTCTATGGAAAGCCGATCCAGATTATAAATTTTAGTTTTTACTTCTTGTCAGAGTCCTTTTGTATTGTTTTCATCAGGGATCTCTAAATTAGACTTTGTTCCATGCCCTCACAGGGGTTTTGTAAAGAAAAAAAAAATTATATCTCAGAATGAAATAAATAAGATTATTTTTCTGTTTCATTTGTGTGTATATGTGACTTGGTTACTTTTTCTTTTTGATATCCATATTTAATTTCTATAATCTATATATTTTTCAAAAACTTATATAAAAAATTTATGTTATTTTGCAACATTCTTTTCATTAATAAATATGCCTAAACCCTTGTAATTAATACTTGTGGATTGGGAAAATATTTTTGAGGCAATTAAACATAGGGTGGCATTCTCGACTATATTTTCCTAGCCAAGAAAGATTCAAAAATGATTGAGTAAGATATTTCATATATTTTCCTCAACATTTATTTGGTGACCATACTGGGGAGATCTTCCATATCTCTATGGTTTGTATTCGTGATTATCATTGACTATTTCTACTTTTGATTCTTTAATTGTTTTCTTTCCTTCATGACAATACCTATTACAAGGCAGCCCAATATTGAGCTCGGTCTTGAAGACTAGAACAACATTGCTTTAGCTTTATTCGATACCATCTTATAAATTGCTATTACTCGGGCCGAGCTTGAACTCTCGTGCACAGTAATTGAACAAGACATAAGTGTTGGAGAACATTGGGATGCCAGGAAAAGGTATCCTAGGAATCAACTATAGTTTTCTTTTTCCTAAAGTTTTGATCTTATTTTCATGTCCTTAAACCCTCACATCTCTAGGAGAAGAAGTGGTTTATCTCCTGAAACCACCCCTATCGCTGAAATAAGAAGAAGAAATGTTGTTTTGTTAAGCCAACAAGGTACTCTAAGGAGAACTTTGTCTGATTTGGCTAGTTCGTCTTTCTCTCCCTTATCCATCTTTCACAAAATGACATATGTGGGTGGATCTAGTGGCACTGGAGATGCTTCTTCATCTCAACCTTCATCCTCGTCAGTGATTGGTAGCTTGTATAACCATCAAGTCCCTATCCAATCTACTACCAACCCCACCGAGGTTATAAAGAAGTATGAACTCTTTCAACTTGAAGAGGATGCTACTACTACCTCGTGGCATGTCCTCTGAACCTAGCACCTTCTACTCGTCCACTTCCAAAATTCAAAGATCATCTCCCTAGGTTTTCTGGAAATAACACAGTCACTACAAATGAACACTTGGTGGCATTCTCTAATGCTTGTCACAATATAGGAGCTAATGACAATGATACGTGTATGCACTTGTTTGTTAACTCCCTTGAAAGGAAAGAAACGACAGATTTATTTGATCTCCCTCCCAAGATTCTTTCCACTTGGGAAGAGTTAGTTTATTGGTTCAAATATAATTATGGGCATTCTAAGATCCCAACTGAACAATTACGGGAATACAATAACATTGCGTACAAAGACGGTGAGACTATCAAGTCTTTCAACCTACATTTCACCAAGTTATATAACCAAATTCCTGAACTTATTCTCCCTCAGAACAAAGCTTCTTTTATGCATTACTATAATGCTCTACCTTCCCCTTATCATCGTAGGCTTGAAGAAAAATCTATTGAAAATATTGGTTCCTTTCTACATACTTATCTAGAGTATGAAGAACAACTAGAAAGAACATGTCTTCCCAAGGGAGACTCAATTAAACAAATGGACATGTCTTCCCTCTTACATCTTGTACAAGATATGAATAACTAAACGATAGCATATGAGCGGAAGGAAATGTCCCTTCACTTACTCCTGGGGCCTTATCTTCTTCTTCACCACCTTTTATGAGTCCCAATGAAAAAAATATTCATCCCAAAGCCATCATGTCTCCCATTTGGTTTAGTTTATGCGAGGAACATCATGAGGAAAGTACTTGTGAGGTAAATAAGAGTGCCAAAGATAAAATCTTTGGCAAAAGGCCTAAAACTACCATTTTTGTTCTATATTTTGCAGAACCATAGGATGTCATGATCATAAACACTAGGAATAAATCCTATGCTTCAAAGGGAAAATATGATCCCCCTCGTACTTCTTCCAACCCAAGATCATATTCACTAGTTTTTGTTGAACAAGATACCAAGACTCTTGATAGACAAGGAACTCCCTCCCCTCTTACCTCTTCCAAATACAACATTCTCAACCAATTGGCTAATTCAAGGCCGATGTTACTCTTCTGGACATGGTTGTCGTTCCTAAGCAACAAACGCATCTAAAAAATTTCATGGAAAGAAAATCTTCAACCAATATAGCCAATATCTCTAAAGAGGTAAAAGAAGAGGATTCTAGTGTAAATAAAGTAGGTGTAAATAGCTTTAGACACCCTGTAAAAAATACACTATTTTTCATTTATGTAAAGATTATGGACAAAATATCCCATTGTTGTCTAATTGATGACAATTCAGGCCCAAGTGTTGTGTCGAACATTATTATGGAAGAACTAGGCTTGTCTTGTACAAATGAAAATTCCAGAAGCATTCTCTCTTATAATAGTTTACAACAATCGACCATAGGTGAAATCAAAGATGTGACTTTGGTTTTGTGTGTGCATCCTAAAATAAGGACAACCCTAATATTTAGGTACTTGACATCCCAGTAAGTAATTATTCAATCATATTAGGAAGATAATGGAAATATCTGACAGGTGGATATCTCTCACTTGGTGGAACACACTTATCCATTCCTCGGAATGGAAAGAACACCATAGTCCTAAGGGAGGGAATAATTTCACCATATATAGAAAGTATTCCACAACCTAATGTAAACTATGTCGAGGAGGACTTAGGAGTGTACTCCATCTTTCTTGATGAGGATAACACTACCTTGGACCAAATTGACCTAGAGGATGGGATGTGGCATATGCACTTCGATGGTTCATGCTCCAATGAAGGTAATGGAGATGGAATTATCTTGTACTCACCTGTAGGTATGATCCAGATTATGTTTTGCACGAAATGAGAGCGGAGATATAATAAAGCAATGCACAGAAATATCACAGACATTCAATAATATAACATAAATGTATCATAGATGCAACCATAAACACAAATATACAGTAATACATGATTTCTATTAATGAAAGAAATGTACAGAGACTGTAAAAATACAGAGTGAAAGACTCGCTAGAATGGTGGTTGCTTATCTCTGAGAAGAGATGTGATGGCTACTCTCATTCGCAAGAACATGATTACAATGAAGATCTGAAGGCATTTTTTCAATAAACCGGAATGCCAAAAACACTAGACATCCAAAAACCTAACTCTAGGAGATGAAGCGCCAAAAGGCATGTCAGCCCCGTTTGGGTAAGTTAGTACATCAACTTCCCGGGGTCGTAACTTTTGCATACGATCTCTGTTTTAGGCGTATGATAGCCCGTTGGAAAGGTATCATTGAGGAGATTCATTTTGGTGGCTCAATAATTCCTTCAACTATCATTGAGAAGATTGATCCCAAAAAACATTCATTTAGGCCCTCAAAATGACCCCGGAAGTTTTAAACTGCTAAAAATAGTAAGTTGCCAAAATTGTCAGAAAACTATTTTGAGCCAGTTGGAAAAGGTGGGTGGCTATCGATATCCACCTGGATCAATCCTCCCTCCTTAGGAAGCAATGGTCTCCATTGCATTGAGTTCCCTAAGGAGAGGGAAAATCATTTGTTGAATCTGCATCTTCGTGAGTTGCTTGCCTTGCTAGAGACGTCCCGCTGCTCAATTTGTGGAAGTCTGTCACAAACCTGTTGAGGCTAAGGCTGTTTAGAAAGTCAAGCTACATGAGAGGATGGTGTGTCGAAGGAATCTTTGTGCTTTGCTGCAAACTTGTCAACCTGCTTCTATTGGATAGAAGGTGATTGGGGCAAGGCTATAGTGGTTGCAGTGTCCTTTTGTTCCCCTTTTGAATAGATTGTGAAGAAGCTAAATTTTGTAGTATGAGATACTACATTGTGAAACTTTTTAGGTGTAACAATAGTCATAACTACCTCTGGTATTCTATAGAGATGATCCCCCAGAGAAACAATGACATTGCGGGGTCGAGACTCATAAACAACATGGCGCTTCCACATATATGGTTGGCCCAAGAGAACATTACATACATCCAATGGGGAAACATCACATAATACCTCATCCTTGAAGGGTTGGATGTCGTATGATAATCAACACTGCTGGCTAACATGAAGATCTCGTCCTTGGCGAAGCCACCCGATGTTGTATGGCTGCGAGTGTGGTGTTGTCGACAATCCCAAATGTTTGACAACCTCTGCTGATATGAGGTTCTTCTGGCTTATGCTATCAAAAATAAAATGAAGTGGGGTCCCCTTCACCCACATCTATGAATGAAAAAGGTGCTCCCCCTCTTCAATATCTATTGGTTCTTCTGGTTGAATTGTTGCGGTCGTGAAAATAGCAGTGGGGTCTGTGTCAATGATCTGTCTTTTACCAGTATTTTCAGAATTAGATTATGAATCAGGGTTCGGCTCCTTGTCTTTGATCTCAACCACCAATGAATATTTTGAGTGACATTCATCGGTGTTGTGCCAAGGGCATTTTTGGAAATCGCACCATTTTTCGATGTCCTTCTTTTTCTTTCTGTGACCCTTCTTTTCTGTGTCTTGGACTGGTTTTTGGGAAACTATTTGTTAGGGTTGTATCTATCATATTTTGGTTGTTGCATATTTGCAGACCCAAAATCCCATTTGTTTTGGTTCTTAAATTTCTGCTCGATTTTAACATCATATCGATAAGCAGCACCGAGTGATGAGATGTCCAGAAAATCCATTTCAGTTTGGATGTATCTGTGTAGAGCCCCACGGTATTTCAGAACCAAATGTCATTCAGATTCTTTGATACCCAGCTTGGTGCGCAAGGTATGGAAGGTATTGGTGAACTCTGTAACTTCTTGGCCCCTCTCTTGCCGCAGTGTGGTCCATCTCATGTATTGATCCTCATAGTTGCCAACAGGGTAATACTGTTCCTTTACCGCATCCACAAAAAAATCCCAAGTGGGCTCGACCCCATATATTCCAGACTCCTCTGTGGAACTCTTCTCCCAGTGAGTTTCCCACCAATGTTTCACATGAGGGAGATCTTTAAGGAGTGTGAAGGTAATCTTTTCTCTGTCAGAAAATTTGTGAATAGAGAAATAACCTTCTAACAGATTTAACCATTTGTCTAGGGCATCCACATCTATTTGACCTTCAAATATGGGAATATTAAAATTAGCATGTACCTTGAAAGGAGAGGTGCTTCCAAAGTGGTTGTTTGATGAATATGCACCTGTTGCTATCAGCAGGTGTTGAAGGATATGGGAAAAAATCTCCATCATTTCATCCCTCTGTCGCATGAGAGCTTGCTCAAGCAACAGGATGATAGGATCATTTGCTCTGTTGTTTTTGTTTCCATCCACCATTGAGGGTTTCTTGGGTGTGCAAGAGAAATTGTCCTAAAGAGAGACAAGCTCGAGACCCAAATTTCTATACTCGGACCTAGTCGGGGACATGCACTGAAAAAATGATCAAGAACAGTCTGCTCTGATACCACTGATCTGGATTATTTTTGACACGAAATGAGAGCGGAGATATAATAAAGAAATACACAGAGATATCAAATATATTCAATAATATAACATAAATGTATCATAGATGCAACCATAAACACAGATATATAGTAATACACGATTTCTATTAATGAAAGAAATGTACAAAGACTGTAAAAACACAGAGTGAAAGACTCGCTAGAATGGTGGCAGCTTATCTCTAAGAAGAGATGTGACAGCTACTCTTATTCACAAGAAGATGATTAAAATGAGTCTCTGAAGGCCTTTTTACAATAAACCGGAATGCCAAAAATCCTAGACATCCAAAAACCTAACCCTACGAGATGAAGCGCCAAAAGTTATTTGGGCCCCGTTTGGGTAAGTTAGTACATCAACTTCTCGGGGTCGTAACTTTTGCATACTATCTTTGTTTTAGGCATATGATAGCCTATTGGAAAGGTACCATCGAGGATATTCATTTTGGGGGCTCAATCATGCCTTTAAATATAATTGAGAAGTTTGATCCCGAAAAACATTCATTTAGGCCCTCAAAATGGCCCTGGAAGTTTAAAACTGCTAAAAATAGTAAGTTGCCAAAATTGCCAGAAAACTGTTTTGAGCCAGCTCGAAAAGGTGGGTGGACACCAATATCCACCTGGATCAAGGTAAAATTCATAAATTTTCCTATAGGTTATAATTTTCTTGCACAAACAACGTCACCAAATTTGAAGAATTGTTGCTAGGCATTGAAAATGACTATAATTTAGGTTGTGGTCACCTTAAAGTTTTTGGGGACTCTGAAATTGTTGTAAACATTGTACATAAAATATATTCTCCTAGAAACACTGCAACCAAATTGTTCAGGCACTTATCTCAAACGTATTATAATTTAACATCACTCATGTTAAAAGGGAATTGAATTCAATGGCTGACAGGTTAGCTCTTTTTGCAACCTCTCCCACTTGACAACTTCTGCCACAAAGACCTGATTGTACTTTTAAATATTTGTATCGTCCACATATCCCTCAAAATGTAGAGTCATGGAAGGTCTTCCATAGTGATGGAAGCATCTGTTCTTTCATACAAAATGAACCATATAATCCCAAGGAGATTATATCCATGGAAAACAACAACATTTCGAAGGGCTTGACTCCTCTAGAAAATTCATTTTCATGGAGTGATGTAGGAAAAAAAGAAACACATAAAGAAGAGGAGTCAAAAAGTAAATTGGGTGAAACCATTTCCTTGAACATTGGGACACCCGATTCCCCAAAGAATGTTAAGATACGTGCCCAATGTACTCATGAAGAAAAGTTAAAATTCACCAAGTTACTTCATGAATTTCAAGATGTTTTTTCTTGGTCATATGATGATCTTCGTGGTTTTGATCCTGCTCTTATACAACATGCCATTCCTATCAAGGAAGGCATAAAATCTGTTAGGAAAAAACAAAGACCCATTAACCCTGCACTTGAAGCGATTATTCAGAAGGAGTTGGAAAAACTCTTGAAGGCTGGGATAATTTTCCTTGTTAAGTATTTTGAGTGGGTTTCCAATTTGGTTCTCATTTGGAAAAAAACTGGTCATATCCAACTTTTCATTGATTTATGCTCATGAAATAGAGCTAGTAGAAAATACCATTTTCCTCTCCCTAATATGGAAATGATTTTGCATCAAGTTGCAGGGTCATAGATGATATCCTTGACGGTTTTTCTGGTTATAATCAGGTCAAGGTAAAAAGGACATTTAAATACAAAACCACTTTCATTACACATTGGGGAACATTTTCTTATGAACACATGCCTTTTGTATTATCTAATGCAGGTGCCACTTTCCAAAGAGCTATGCAGATATCTTTTGACAATCTGATCAGTAAGATTATTCAGATTTATCTTGATGAATTGACTGTATATTCAAAGAACTGATTGGATCATTTTGATCATCTTAGAAAGATTTTCATGTGATGCAGGAAATTTGACATTTCTTTAAACCCTTCTAATTCTATTTTCGTCGTTACCAAGGGAAAAACCCTTGGGCATGTTGTCTCTGATTCAAGAATAAGCATAGATCCTGAAAGGATTGCTGCTATTCTGTGCAAGATACCAGATATATAAAATATGCAGAACATAAATAAAATGCTAGAAATGGCAGAATAACAGTAAAATATCTAGCATAATCTTCACAATACACATAAATGATATAACAATAGCAATAGAAATAGCACTTTGATTCAGAAGCAATGTTCACAGGCCTCTTCGATGGGGCAACATCCAATCGAGCAGTGCTCTGTTACAATAATCTCCAAGCTAGGGTTCTCATACCCTCGACCCTTATTTATACTAAATATGTCTATTCAGAGAAGCATCTAGAGGAAGATCCTTCTAGAAGAAGAAGCTTCTATTAGGTATTCTTACATCCTCCTTATTCTATTTTATTGAAATGCCTTATTAATATTGACCTTTATTACATCCGAATACATTGATCTACCTATGTGCGGGTTAGAACCTTAACATGTCCGCCCCCTTAAAAACAACCTTGTCCTCAAGGCTGGAGATGTG
>JZKD02S0789915.1:360356-381603 GCA_000966675.3 Picea glauca | reverse complement strand
CGGGGTCGTAACTTTTGCATACGATCTCCGTTTTAGGTGTTTGATAGCTCGTTGGAAAGGTATCGTCGAGGAGATTCATTTTGGGGGCTCAATCATGCCTTTGGCTATCATTGAGAACCTCTATCTCGAAAAAATTTCATTTAGGCCCTCAAAATGGCCCCGGAAGTGAAAACCTGCTAAAAATAGTAAATTCCCAAAATGGCCAGAAAACTGTTTTGAGCCATTTGGAAAAGGTGGGTGGCCCCTGATATCCACCTGGATCATAAGTGGAGTAATGTCATGCACAAGGTATTTTGCATGATAATTAAAGGTTAAGTGATGGAAACTATGCACACAGTAGATGAATGGACAATGCGTAGTATGGTCATGCCTCACTTCCCCTCATCACTGCAGAAAATTGGTTCCTGCAGCCCCTCTAAATGCCTCGGGTGAGACTTCACTTTATTGCAAGTGATGTCGAAAGGGTCGATGTCTAAGGTTTTTGTTAGTTTATTATTATTGAACCTAGGATCTTCCCACTGCATGCCAACAAATGGTTCCGTTGTCAGGACCAAGATCTGCAAATGAGGGGGATGTAGAGGCCTACTAAGGAGGAGATCGGAGAATGGTGGAATACTAAGGAGATCAAGTTTGTAATAGATTAGAATCACAATCCACGAATCAACGCAGAAAAATGGTTACAAAAGTATGTTGTTACATATTTGCATGAAATTTTCTTTGTTGACTTCCCGAATGTGGTAGTAGAGTGGATCCATAGATTTATTGAACAAACCAAAAGATATCGAACTGTGGTTCCAAGGAATTGGAATCCTGAATTTATTCGATAAGTTAATGTAGTAAGAAATAAGACATCACACGCAGTTGACTACTGGTTGGACAATGTGTTGGGAGGTTACGTTACTAAATTTTCCATAGATTGTACTCAGTCCTATAGTGTTGTTGAAAGATAATTCTTCAAGGGACCACGCAAAAGATACCTGAAGTCAATATCTATGTGGATTAAGATGTTTTTGTGCGATAAAAGAGTCATGACAATGAAATATGATTTCTAAGCACCTACATGCACATAGGGGAACTAGGGGCTAACCAGGGAATGATCTAAGTGTAAGAGAAGGATGAAAGAAAGGAATGAGGAACAAATGGGCTGAGGATGCCAAGTGAATAAGAGTGTGTGAAAAACAAAGAAATTGGAGTATTGTACAGTGGTAATAGATTTAGACCGAATAAGAAGCGGATTGTGGCTGAGAGATAGGGGAATCATAGTGAGATCGAGGAAAGAGACATTGGTGCAATATTCCATATCTAAGGGAGTTTGCGCACATTAATAAAAGATCTGTCAGCTCAGTCTAGTAGAAGAAGATCCCACTTAGATCGGACTCTGCATCGAACTCACAACCTCGTGTGCATCACTAAGCACTGAGGTAAGATCAAAAGCTTCGTCAATTGTACTTAGTGGAGGAAGTAAAGATTGTGGTAGAAGTAATCAAAGTAGTGGAAGTAGTACATTGATTCATAATCATTTAGTATTATTAGGAAAGAATACCATGCAGAACACGATGGAGGGGGTAGATCCCACCTTAAATATGCCTCTCTTTCAAGGGGTCGGGTCAGAAGACCCTGAACAAGATTTGTTCATCTGTGACACCATGTGGACTGTCAAGAACATATAGGACGATGATGTGAAGATTACATAGTTGGCGAAAACCTTTAGAGATCGTGCATTATTATGGTATATGAAATATTAGAATACCACACCTGCGGGTCAAACAATAACATTGACAGAGGTAAGACAATCATTGCTGAATAATTTCCAGAAGCCTAAGTCTCAGTCGTAGTGCATTATGGAGCTGAAGGAGATTAAATAGATAGTAAATGAACTAGTATGGGACTATGATCAAAGGTTTAAAATATCGAAGGATCAGTTAACGTTCCAAATTTTGAATGAACAACACAAAGTGTGGTTTATTACCGCATATACACTTCCCTTTGACATAGCAGAAGATTGTGACACAGTTAGAAGCTCTAGAAATTGTGATGAAATTGGAAGCATCCCTTGTAGGAGAGAATAACATGGGGATGGCTCAAGTTCAGTCGCAGTTGACTACATCAACTATTTAATTACAAGAAATTACTAAAGGAAAAGAAAAGTGCGAGGGAGTTTGGTGTATCACCTACAAAATAGAAGGGCATCATAAAGATGAGTGTCCAACATTCCAACAATATCTGAATATGGGAGCTCCAAATTTGTAAGACAGTGGGTCACCACCCTCATAACTGCCCATTGATGTAGAAATACCAAAGCACTGTGAGGAATTTGGTTTTCAATTTCTATATGTTCGTGGGACATGACGAGAAGGATTGTCGCACGTTGGACCTGATGAGAGAGCACATTGTAAATGATTATAGAGTCTGAGGTGAAGAAGAAAAAGGAGGAGCCCTATAGTTTAATACTCCTAGAGGAGTTTATAATCAAGGAGGCAGAGGAGGATTTGGAGGTTACAAAAGAGGAGGCTTTGGTCGAGAAAAATGAAATATCATAAATTATAATTGCAATTAGCCTGGACGTTTAGTGCATGACTTCCCGAATCCGTGCACAACATGTACGTATTGTAGAGAACTAGACCATGTGACGAAATAGTGTCCATAGTTAATAGAAAAATTGAAAGAAAAGAGGAACACAAATCTACAGATGATAGTAGTAGAGGCGCACAACGAACAACCTAAGATAATAGTAGTTACGTGCGGAGGAATCAGAGTTGGTGAAGATGCAATGGATCAAGGGAATAAAATTCACCAGTGAGTAAGGAAAGTAGCGAATCCATTACCATTGTTTGATATGAGGAAAGAGATATAGACCTACCAACAAGAAAGAAAATAATTGATGGGAGCAGACCAAATAGCATCAACTTCGACTGCACCACCCTTGTATGATCTACCACCAATGTTTTATATGCCTCTAATCTATGACCATTCATAGAAGCAAGTTGAAAAGGTAAGTACTTTACAAAGTTTTTTAAGAAGTTGTTTACAATTAATGAAAGATGAATCTGCATTGAGTAGTCTATGCAGAATGATTGAACATTGTTCCCAAGAAAAAGATAAACTTGTCGCACACAGACTAGTTAATGAGGTGCATAGTAAGAAGAGAATGAATAGGGAGTTTCGGCTCAATGCGTAGATATGAGCTTACAAAATGTACAACATAATTCTAGATTTAGGCTCCAATGTGAATGTTTTCCTAAGACGGACTTGGGAGATGATGGGCCAGTTGAAGCTGATTTGATCTCCTCTCCAGTTAGGATTAGTGAACCAACATAAAATTGTTCCATTCGAAAGGTTAACACGGGTAAGTGTCAATATTGATGGAGTGTGCAGTATAGTAGACTTCAAAGTGATCAAAATAGTAAATGGTAGTACACCTTATCCAAAACTATTGGGACTTGATTAGGAATTTGATAATCAAACAATTATTGATCTAAAGAAGAGATGTATGGTATTCAAAGTAGAAGACTTAAAGGTTATTACATCGTTAGACCCCACTGAAGGAAGGTATGTAGAACCAACAAAGAGAAAATAACTTGATACTCTGTACAATATGAATGCACAAATGGCTGATTATGTGAATTCTATAGCTGAGGGTCTACTTCGTTGGAGGAGTATTAGTTCATGTGTGTCATACTCAAAAGAGTCTATGGAGAATCGACAACAAAAACTACATGAAGTGTCGACAAGGAAGTGTGCTTGAATTACCCACACATTGAGGTGGATTGGAACTGAAATAGTTGAGCCTCCAAGGTATAATGAACTAACACCTATAGAATATTTTATCAATGAGTTTGAAATGCATATTTTAGATCATCAGAGACTCTTGGACTTAGATGTCACACTAAAAGAGACTTCAACGAGATGGTGGGATGCGCACAAAGATGGCATAAGAGATTGGAAGGGGTACAAAAGGTTATTACAAGTCAGATTCGAGACAGAGAATGAAAGTATCATGCCAAAGTATAGTGGATTAAGTTGTCCAACAGATCATGTTATGAAGTGTACTTCTGAGTGGATATTGGTACCAAAACAAGAATGGACTCACTTGTTTTTGCATACTCTGGACACTATTCCCAAAAATTGATACATAGAACTAGAAGTGCACAAAGAAATAGTAGATTGGGAAGAGTTGACCAAGAACTTCAAGGTAATGTTCAGCTTTGAAACTAATAATCCTTTGATTGACTTAGCCTTATAGGTTATGAAGAATAATATTTTTGCACCAGAGGAATTGTTGGGATCAATACCTTTGTATAGTGCACCTTGAGTCACTGTGACAATTGAAGAGGTTGTGCAATGTTATAATGTTTCTGAAAAAAGACCAAGATGAGGAAGATCCAAGGAATTTGTAGATACTAAAAACTAATGGGGAGCGTGCAGTAGAAGGATTGGAGCTTGAGTCAGCTATATATGCAAATCCCATAGGAACGCCAAAGTGAACATTGGTACAGAATAAAATCCTAAAGTTTTCAAACATAGGAGACTATTGGAGCGAGGAAATAGTTGAGAAGATTGTTGAATTACTATGTAAGTATCAAGACTCATTTCCAACTACTTTTTCATAGATGAAGGGAATTGCAGGATATTTGGGAAAGATAAAAATACCATTGAAACCAGATGCCAAATGACACAAACGGCCACCCGGGGCACGTCCGCTCCCACCAGGACCTTCTCTTTCCTCGGCCCGAAGAGATGAACCACTCTTCAACTCCTTATCAGAAGGTTTTCACACCCACAGAATGCTCTCTATGATCTTCCCTTGTGCTATCGGGAAATCAGACTTCGCGTGATCGCGAGTCTTAAACTCACGAAATCGGGTCTTATAAATCCCCGAACCCCGATGACTATTCGCCCAAGGCCTCCTGCTTCTTATCGGGAATTACCCCATTGGGAAATCGACACTCACACTATCGTGAGTCACTGTTCTCACGAATCCCTAACTCCCGATCTCTGATGGTACCACTGCACCCTTTAGCCCCTCCGGCTAACTCTTTTCACATGTGACCTGTTGGTCCACCCGACCACGGTCCTTTCCTCCTATCGGAGTTTCGGACTTCGCGAGACTGAGCATAAAACTTACGTCCTCAGGATCTCTGATCCTCCGATCTCTGATGCCACTTAGCGTCAACTCTCAGCAAGGCTGAGCCTTTCGACACCTGTCCTCCACTAGGTTCTTGACTTCGTCGGGAAATCGCGTATCGGAATATCGCGATTTCAAATGCGCTGGTTCATAGAACCTCCAAAGTTTCGAACCCTGATACACGATGACACCTGTCCTCCACTTGACTGCCTTGATTGTGGGACCGTCGCGTTTCGGGATTTTAGGACTTCTTCTGTCATGAGTTTCTCGTCACCGAGCATCCCAAAATATTGAACCCCGATGCACGTGTGAGTCTTCTCTCCTCCACGTCACCGCTTCCTCGTCGCTCTTTCGGGTATCGCTAAATCACGATTTCAACCTATACAAGTTCCTTATCACGGGAAACCCTGAATCTTTGATGGGCTGAACCCCAATGGCTCCCTGCTCCTTGACACGTGTTCCTGCCGAGATCAACGGCTCTGATCCTCTCGGGAAATCGCTAATCGTGATTCCTATATGCAAGAGTTTCTTGCCTTTGGAAAACCCAATGCTCCAACCGCCGACTCGTCCAGATCTCCTGCCACGCATCTTGCCAAGATCAACGATTGAGATCCTTTCTCAAGATTTCGGGACTTTTAAGGTCTCGATTCCCAACCTTATGAAACCCCGATGATGCCAATATCCCGATGTCTCCTCTGGGTTCTTCCTCTGCTCCTTCGGTCTTAAACCCTGTGCAACTTTCCTAAGATCTAACGGCTGACGGGATTTCGCAGTTTCCTCGGCGAATCCTGACCGTCGATTCCTCCTCCTTGAAGATTTCTTGAGAAGCTAAATGTTCCTTCTCAGCACTTGCCCTCGAACGCCTGTGCTTGCGTCTCATGCTCAACAGTTTCTCGACACAGTCCTCCTGGGCTCTTTCTCACGATATCACAAAGGTGTTATACCTCTTGATATTTTCCCACTCTGCTTCCTTCAAAGGAACTTGCGCTCAGCTTTCAACAACTTTCCAAGTGTTGAACCCTTCCGACTCTGCGCACTTTCTGCAGCAACAGTCTTCAATCTCCTCTGCTCAGATTAACAACTGAGATTTCTTCTTCAGCCTGCGCACTCCTTGCACAGCTTCAACAAATCACTTCCACTTCTGGGTAAATGAGAACAAAAGCTAAACTACTGAGCCTTCATCAACGCACTCCTTGCGGATGAATTCAACTGCACACCTTGCAGGAATCTCCTGGCTCAGATAGAGAAACAATCGAAACTCATTCTCTCTCCCTTTCAGACTTCAGTTTGAAACATGAAATCACATGCACAGCATATACAAAGAAAATGCATAATAAGAAAGAAAACATTCATGAGCACAACATCAGTACACACACAGAGAAACAACACAAACCATGGGTTTGAATTAAAGTTTCCTTCTATTAATTCAAATGCCTGTACATGGGTGTTCTTCGTACAATATTCTCTGCTTTCTCTTCTCTTCTGAATGCTTGATAATGTTACAATGATACAATGAGGGTGTCTATATCCATTTTCCCTCCATCCATCTAAAACTGTCTAATCTAGAAATAAATTCTACCTACCTGCATTAACTAGATTAAATGCCTCCTATCTACTTCAGACAAGAGTGTATGGATCGAGGTCTGATACAATATACAAAAGGTTCTTTTCATAAATGCATCATTTAAACATTGGTGCATCATTTTGAATGAAATTCAAAAAGTTTCGGTTGGCCTTGTCCAGCTGTTCATTGTCTTCCATGTTGGCTCGCTTGTCGTGGGCGATGCTCCTGCATCATACTCCTCGGCTTGAAAACTTTCATGGGATCCTATCCATGAGCTCCTGCATGGTCTGTCCATGCTTTTGAATCTCTGCTTCGCTTTCCCAGTTGGCATCTTCCACTGGATGGCCCTTCCATTTGACCAGATACTCAAAGTATTGCTTTCGTCTGGTCCTTTTACTCACTCTCTTGTCAAGTATACGCTCCATCTGTGGCTTCTTTGCAATCGGCATCTGCTTCCGCCACTAGATCTCTGGCTTCTCATCACTTTCATCTCCTGCTTCCTCAGCCTTATATGGATATAAGTCTGAGACATTGAATGTCGGAGATATTCCGATGTCATCCAGCAACTCAATCTCATAAGCATTTTCTCCCAATTTCTTTAGGACTCTGCATGGCCCAATTTTCTTCATTTTCAGCTTGTTGTATGTTCCTCTCGGGAACCTTTCCTTCCTCAGATGTGCCAAAACTAGATCACCAACTTCAAACTGAAGTTTTCTCCGATGTTGAACCGCTCTGCGCTTATATTCTTGGTTTGATTTCAGCAATCGTTGCTTCACCCTGCTGTGAAGTTCTTCTATCGCCTCTACAAATTCTTCAGCACTTGCGCTCTTGGTCATTATCTGCTCTGAATCCCTCAATTCAGATACTCCTCTCGGCTGCCTGCCATATACAATCTCAAATGGACTTTTGCCTGTGCTCCTGTTCACTGAATCGTTGTAAGAAAACTCTGACTGTGGCAACACATTGTCCCAACTGTTGTGGTGCTCTGTCACCAAGCTTCTTAGCAAGTCTCCCAGACTTCTATTTACCACCTCTGTTTGCCCATTCGTCTAAGGGTGATAGGCTGAACTAAACATCAAGTTAGTCCCCATATTTTTCCAGAGTGTCCTCTAGAAATGTCCAATGAATTTCGTATCCCTGTCTGATACTATACTTCTGGGTAAACCATGAAGTCTAACAACCTCCTTGAAAAACAAATTTGCGATGTGAGTCGCATCACTGGTCTTCTGGCATGGAATAAAATGTGCCATTTTAGAAAACCTGTCAACCATCACAAAGATCGAATCATGTCCTCTTTGCGTCCTAGGCAATCCCAATATGAAATCCATGCTGATTTCATCCCACGGCCTCTCGGGTATGGGTAATGACTGATAAAAACCCACGTTCTGCTTCTGGCCCTTTGAATGCTGGCAAATTCTGCATCTGTCAACAAACTTCTTGACTTCTGACCGCATCCTTGGCCAAAAGTATGATTCTCTTAGCTTTGCAAATGTCTTGTCGTGGCCAAAATGCCCTGCCAAGCCTCCACTATGCTTTTCTTTTAGCAGATTCTCCCTCATGGAGCAATTTGGAATACATAGTTGATTCCCTCTGAACAACAATCCATTTTGGATCATGTAATCCATCCATGGGCTTCCATCTCTGAGAACTGGATTCTCAGTTGCCTCATATGCCTCTGCAAAATCTGCATCACCTGCATACATATCCTTAAGATTTTCAAAACCCAATGTTTTGACCCGGAACTCTTGCAGCAACAAACACTTCCTACTCAAAGCATCAGCCACTTTGTTAGCAGTACCTGAAATGTGTTTAATTACAAATGTAAAATTCTGCATATACTCTACCCATTTAGCATGTTTCTAATTCAACTTCTCTTGTTGAGTCACAAACTGTAATGCATGATTATCGCTATACAGAACAAATTCTTTTGGGATCAAGTAATGCCTCTACTTCTTCAGCGCCTGTATGATAGCATAAAATTCTTTATCATACGTGGAGTACTTCACCTTTGTCTCATCCAGCTTCTCGCTGAAATATGTTATTGGTCTGTCCTCTTGACTCAAGACCACTCCTATGGCAAAGCCACTTGCGTCACATTTCACCTGAAATGTCTTCTGGAAATCCGGCAACACCAAAACTAGTTGTTCCGTGATCTTCCATTTCAACAGATTGAAGCTCCTCTCTACCTCTTCAGTCCAATGAAAAGATTTATGTCTTTTCTTAACAATATCCATCATCTCTGCGCTAATTCCACTGAAATTCTTGATGAATTTTCGGTAGAAAATAGCCATTCCATGAAAACTTCTCACCTCAAAAATATTTCTCGGTGATGGCCAATTTTTAATTACCTCCACTTTACTTGGATCCATCTTCAATTCATTTTCTGATATGAAAAATTCCAAGTAAATGAGTTATGTCTTCATAAATGAAGATTTCCTCATGTTGATCAACAACTTCTCCTGCTGTAGCTTCCTCATTACTGTAGCTAAATGCTTCATATGTTCTTCTTTTGTTTTGCTGAAAATCAATATGTCATCTAGATAAACAATGACAAACTTACCAATGAATTCCTTCATCACTTCATTCATTAACCTCATGAACGTACTTGGTGCATTCGTCAAGCCAAACGGCATGACTAGCCATTCATACAACCCTTCGTTGGTTTTGAAGGTTGTCTTCCACTCATCGCCTTCCCTCATGCGAATCTGATGATATCCGCTTTTCAAATCAACCTTTGAAAAAAAAATTGCTCCACTTAAACAATCCATCAAGTCATCCATTCGTGGCAATGGAAACCTATACCTGATGGTTATCTTGTTAATGGCTCTGGAATCTATACACATTCTCCAACCTCCATCCTTCTTTGGACTTAGTACCATTGGAACGGCACATGGACTTAGACTTTCCCTGATCAGTCCTTTATCCAATAGTTCCTGTACCTGCCTTTTAACTTCTTCATTCTCCTAGGGCATCAACCTGTACGCAGCTTTGTTTGGCAAACTGGCTCCTGGTATGAGGTCTATATGATGACTCACACTCCTCATCGGCGGCAATGAATGAGGTAATTCGTCTACCACAATATCGGCGAACTCTTCCAGTAGTTCCTGAATTTCTTCCGGCAAAACATCAACTCTTGTGCTAGTCAAAACAACTTTTGGTTTTCTGACCACAAAGAATTGTGGATCTTCCTTCTTCTTCACTTCCGCCAGAAGTTCCTTCCCACTCATGAGAAGTACAGTATTTCTCGATTCTGGTTTTACTTCTTTTTCTTTAATTGGAAGTAACATATGTGTTCTCCCATTCTTCTCTAAAGTATATGTATTCATTTTCCCATCATGAACTACGTTCCTGTCATATTTCCATGGTCTGCCTAACAATAAATAACATACATCCATAGGAATAACATCACAGAGTATCTTATCATTGTATCCTCCTATCTTGATGTCAACTAAGAATTGTTTAGTGACATTTACCTGATGTCCCTTCTATAGCCATGAGACTTTGTATGGACTCAGGTGATCGGTTGTCTCCAATTATAGTTTCTCCACCATCTCGGTTGAAACGAGATTGTATGTGCTTCCGCTATCCACGATAACTTTGCACTTCTTATCTTTGGTCTTGCATGCGGTTCTAAAAAGTCTGTTTCTTTGAGCTGTGTCCTCCACCTCCTTCTCGGGTGTTAAGAGAACCTTACGCATCATCAGCGACCTTCCATCTTCTACGTCTTCTTCTTCAGCATCTCGCCTCTGTGCCTCAGCGATGTGAGCTTCTCCTCCATCTTTTTTCCTATCTGGACAGTCAACTGCCTTGTGCCCATTCTTTCCACACGTGAAGCATGTGATGACTCCACCTCTACCTCTTCCTCTACCTCTGGTACGAGGAAATATGTTATTATCAGCGTATCCTCCGCTCTGTTCTGTCTGCTGCCTTCATTGTTCAGCGTGCTAGCCTCGCTGTGAACTTCCAACTCTTTCTATTCTAGTCTGAGGCTTTTTCCAGTCGTCCTTATATTTCTGGAATCTATCTTGAGCAACTGACTTACCTTTTGGTTGGCTCCTACCTCGGCCTCGCTGTGCTGGTTTACGGCTTAGCTTTTCTTCTGCTTTCAACGCCATCTGATATGCATCCTCCACCATTCTGATGGTTTTCATACTCATCTCATTTTGGATATCGTATCTTAAGCCATTCATATACCTGGAAACTTTTTCATCATCACTCTCCCGATGACCTGCTCTAATATTGAGCTTGTAAAATTCCTTAGTATACTCCTTTACTGTCATTAACTTCTGTCTCAGGTTTTGCATCCTGCTGAACAATGTAATTTGATAATCCCTTGGGATGAACTTTGCCTTCATCTTCACAATCATTCGATCCCAACTTTTGATCTTTTGCTTTCCTTTGGAACGTCTATCTGATTGAAGCTCGTCCCACCATAATGCTGCGTGTCCTTTTAGTTTTGTGACAGCATGCCTAACCTTCTTATCCTCTTCGATATCCTCATAATTGAAGTAGGTGTCAAGAGTTCTAATCCAATCTAGAAGATCTTCTGCATCCAGACTTCCTTCATAAGCTGGAATGTCCATCTTTGTCTTTGAACTCATCCAGGTGATAGCTTTAATTAATCGCTCATTTGCTGCATCTTCGGCTGCAACTTCTCCTTGTTGTTCAACTTCAACTTCGCCTTCAGAGTCGCTCAGATCTCCAGCACTGGCTGTGCGTCTCTGCGCTGCTTCCATATCTTCTAATCTCGCTTGGAGATCACATATATTCCTTTACATCTCTGGCACATGTTCTTGTATTCCTCTGCCTCTCTGGTTTCCCCTATCCTTTGGATCGGGTGATTGTCTTTCTCTCCTCGGCGGCATGTTGAAATTTTCCTTTCTTCTCTGCTACAGAAAATAGAGAGATTTTCTCGCTCTGATACCACTCTATGTGTATCAGAGTGCTTTCCTCTTCTTCACTCCTCTTGCCTAAAATATACAGACAAGATGTCCGCTCTGATACCACTCTGACGTGTATCAGAGTTCTCTTTATCTCCTGCCTCTCTTGCCTAAAATATACAGACAAGAATTCGGCTATGATACCACTTTGACGCAAACGGCCACCCAGGGCACGTCCGCTCCCACCAGGACCTTCTCTTTCCTCAGCCCAAAGAGCTGAACCGCTCTTCAACTCCTTATCGAAAGGTTTTCACACCCACAGAATGCTCTCTATGATCTTCCCTTGTGCCATCGGGAAATCAGACTTCACATGATCGCGAGTCTTAAACTCATGGAATCGAGTCTTATAAATCCCCGAACCCCGATGACTATTTTCCCAAGGCCTCCTGCTTCTTATCGGGAATTACCCTGTCAGGAAATCAACACTCACGTTGTCGTGAGTCACTGTTCTCACGAATCCCCGACTCCCGATCTTTGATGGTACCACTACACCCTTTAGCCCCTCCGGCTAACTCTTTTCACATGTGACCTGTTGGTCCACCCGACCACGGTCCTTTCCTCCTATCGGAGTTTCAGACTTCGCGAGACTGAGCGTAAAACTTAAGTCCACAGGATCTTCGATCCTTCGATCTCTGATGCCACTTGGCGTCAACTCTCGACAAGGTTGGACCTTCCGACACCTGTCCTCCACTAGGTTCTTAACTTCATCGGGAAATCGCGTATCGAAATATCGCGATTTCAAATGCACTGGTTCATAGAACCTCCAAAGTTCTGAACCCTGATGCACGATGACACCTGTCCTCCACTTGACTGCCTTGACTGCGGGACCATCACGTTTCGGGATTTCGCGACTTCTTATGTCATGAGTTTCTCGTCACCGAGAATCCTGAAATACCGAACCCCGATGCACGTGCGAGTCTTCTCTCCTCCATGTCACCGCTTCCTCGTCACTCTATTGGGTATCGCTAAATCACGATTTCAACCTGCACAAGTTCCTTGTCACGGGAAACCCTGAATCTCCGATGGGCTGAACCCCGATGGCTCCCTGCTCCTTGACACGTGTTCCTGCCGAGATTAATGGCTCTGATCCTCTTGGGAAATCGCTAATCGTGATTCCTATATGCAAGAGTTTCTTGCCTTTGGAAAACCCGATGCTCCAATCGTCGACTCGTCCAGATCTCCTGCCATGCGTCCTGCCAAGATCAACGGTTGAGATCCTTTCTCGGGATTTCGGGACATTCAAGGTCTCGATTCCCAACCTTATGAAACCCCGATGACACCAATATCCCGATGTCTCCTCCGAGTTCTTCCTCTGCTACTTCGGGCTTAAACCCTGTGCAAATTTCCTGAGATCTAACGGCTGATGGGATTTCGGAGTTTCCTCGACGAATCCTGACCGTTGATTCCTCCTCCTCGAAGATTTCTTGAGAAGCTAAATGTTCCTTCTCAGTACTTGCCCTCTAACGCCTGTGCTTGCGTCTCCTGCTGAACAGTTTCTCGACACAATCCTCCTGGGATCTTTCTCACGATATCACAAAGGTGATATACCTCTTGAGATTTTCCCACTCTGCTTCCTTCAGAGGAACTTGCGCTCAGCTTTCAACAGCTTTCCAAGTGTTGAACCCTTCCGACTCTACGCACTTTCTGCAGCAGCAGTCTTCAGTCTCCTCTGCTCACATTAACAACTGAGATTTCTTCTTCAGCCTGCACACTCCTTGCACAGCTTCAACAACTCACTTCCACTTCTGGGTAAATGAGAACAAAAGCTAAACTACTGAGCCTTCATCAACGTACTCCTTGCGGATGAATTCAACTGCACACCTTGCAGGAATATCCTGGCTCAGATAGAGAAACAATTGAAACTCATTCTCTCTCCCTTTCAGACTTCAGTTTGAAACATGAAATCACATGCACAGCATATACAAAGAAAATGCATAATAAGAAAGCAAACATTCATGAGCACAACATCAGTACACACACAGAGAAACAACACAAACCATGGGTTTGAATTAAAGCTTCCTTCTATTAATTCAAATGCCTGTACATGGGTGTTCTTCGTACAATATTCTTTGCTTTCTCTTCTCTTCTGAATGCTTGATAATGTTACAATGATACAATGAGGGCGTATATATCCGTTTTCCCTCCATCCATCTAAAACTGTCTAATCTAGAAATAAATCCTACCTACCTGCATTAACTAGATTAAATGCCTCCTATCTACTTCAGACAAGAGCGTATGGCTCGAGGTCTGATACAATATACAAAAGGTGCTTTTCATAAATGCATCATTTAAACATTGGCGCATCATTTTGAATGAAATTCAAAAAGTTTCGGCTGGCCTTGTCCAGCTATTCATTGTCTTCCATGCTGGCTCGCTTGTCGTGGGCGATGCTCCTGCATCACCAAACCCATGTGACATAGACCCTATAGAATGAACCCAAAATATAAGTAGAAGGTAAAAGAAGATATAGACAGGATGTTAGAGGCTAGAATTATAGAACCTATTGAAGAATAAGAGTGGATCAGCCCAATGGTAGTTCAAGACAAAAAAAATGAGGAATTAGGATATGCGTAGATCTAAGAAAGTTTAATAATGCTTGTTTACACGATCCATTTCCTACGCCTTTTACAGATGAAGTATTAGAGAATGTAGGGGATCAAGAGGCTTACTAATATTTTACAGATGGATTCTCAGGAGACCACCAGATCAAGATTGCACAAGAAGATTGATATAAGACAACCTTTGTGACAGAATGGGGTTGTTACTAGTACACAATTATGTCATTTGGGTTGAAGAATGAACCAACAACATTTTCCATAGTAGTTTTTGTGGCTTTCAAAGAGTTCATTCATAAGTTCTTAGAAGTGTACTTAGATTATTGGACAATATTTAGCCTATTAAAAGACCATGTTGAACTTCTATGCTTAATGTTGGACAAGTGTAGGCAATACCATATCTCATTGAATCTAAAGAAATGCATTTTTTGTGCGCCTTTTGGAATCTTGTTGGGCCATGTGATGTCTAAATAGGGATTGTTAATGGACCCTACAAATATAGTTTTGATTGTTGATTTTTCACCACCAAATTTTGTTCGATAGTTGAAATCCACAATGGGTCATATAGGATATTACATAAAGTCCATCAAAGGATATGCGCAGATCACAACCCCTATGGAGAAGTTGATGAAGAAGGAAGTTAAGTATCAATGGAATGAGGAATGTCAGAAGAGTCTGGATACATTGAAACATAAGATGGTCACCATGCCAATTTTAGTTTTTGTTGACTAGAACAAGGAATTTCATGTTCATGTGGATGCCTCGTCTATAACATTAGGAGTAGTTTTGGCACAACCAGGTGAAGGAGAGATAGACCATCCGAATGCATTCACCAGCAAGAAGTTACCATCTACAGAGCATAAATATACTACGATGGAATGAGAAGGTTTGGTGATGTTGTATTCCTTGTAGAAGTTCAAACATTACCTACTTGGATCTCATTTCAAAATGTATACATACCATTCTATGTTGAGATACCTAGTTAACAAGCCAGTGTTAGGGGGAAGAATATGCAGATGGCTATTACTGTTCCAGGAATATGACTTTGAGGTGATCGTGAAACTAAGGAAATTTAATTTAGGACCGGATCACTTATCGTGCATACTGTCAAGTGAAGATGTAAGGAACCTGGATGATAGTTTACCAAATGCACACTTATTTGATATTCATATGGTGGAGGAATATTTTGTAGACATAGTACATTTTTTAAGCACTGGAGTAGCCCCATCATACTTCACAGTGACACAGGAGAAGAAACTAGTAGTGAAGGAAACAAACTACCAGTTTATAGCAAGACATATGTACAAGTTAAGAGAAGAGGGAATTTTGCAACATTGCATGTTGGAGCATGAAAGAAATATGGTACTATCAGAGGCACATGAAGGGGTTGCATGATGCCACTATGCAGAAAAGGAAATAACTCACAATACTCTACGTGCAGTATTATGGTGGCCTACCCTTCATAGAGATGCTAAGGAATTTGGTCAGAGTTGCAATGTTTTTCATAGACTTGGGAAGCCTTCTAAGAGAGATGAAATTCCCTTAGTTCCACAAGTGACGTTACAAGAATTTGAAAAATGGGTAGTGGACTTTGTTGGGTCCATTAATCCATCAACTAAGAGGTTGGGAGATAAGTACCTCATTACTGCAATAGACTATTTAACCAGATGGGTCGAGGTAGAGCCAGTCAGCAACTACAGCACAGAGACATCTGCACAATTTTTGTTCAAAAATGTAGTCACGAGATTTGGATGCCCAAGAGTACTTATGAGCAATCAGGGAACTCACTTTATGAATAGGAAAATTGCAACATTGAAAAAGGAGTTTTAGATCATCATCCAAAGAGTACACCATACCATCAACAAGCAAATGGTACAATAGAAGCATTCAATAAGATATTGGAACATGCGTTGGCAAAGGTTTGCAACATAAGTCAATATGACTGGGACTTGAAGATTATAGCAATGTTATGGGCATATAGGACCACTAGCAAGAAGCTGATAGGACAAACTCCATTTAGGTTGACGTATGGACAAGAATATCCTATGCCGATGGAATTCATAGTACCAAGTCTACGCATTGTTGCGATGACATAGCTTACAAATTCAGGCAAAGTGGGAAATAGACTATCAAGACTAATGGAATTAGAGGAAGAGCCTTTTGTTGTAGGTTTTCGTCAACAAGTACAGAAAGGGTGTGAGAAATATTGACATCACAGACACATTAAATAGAATAAGTTTTAGATATGAGACTTAGTATTACTCTATCAAAGTAAGTTTCTACAACATACATGGAAGTTTCAGATGCATTGGTTAGGCCCATATGTGATCAAATATGTGATAGAAGCAGGTGTTGTTTAGCTGGAGAGGTTGTATGGAGAAGTTTTGTAAGGGCTAGTTAATGGGCGTTGACTGAAATTGTACAAGGATGGTCATCCTTCTGCGCACTAATATGACTGCACAATAAAATTGTATATTTATTATAGTGTAGATAGAAAAAGGAAGAAAAAGAAAGAAAAAGTAAACAAAAGGTAAAAGGAAAGAAAACGGTTCAGGGAAGAAGTAGAAAGTGGAAGAGTGAATCAACATTCAAAGGAGTTAAGGTTAACAAGTAAACAGGATAAGAAGGAAAATGTTGTGGAAAATAAATAAGCATGCAGCAGGGTGCACATACGAAGGAAGTAAGTTGCGCAGAGAGGAGATCGCACAGAGAGAGGTGATCACACATATAACAATTAAGAGAATTAAAGAGGAAAAATCATTTATGAGGAAACATCATGTCAAAATGACAGAGATGCATAGTAATAAATGGAAAGTACCATGAATATCATAATAGACTAGAAAATCTAGACCCAGATACGCCGAAAAATTAAAATTTAATGCAAGGTTAAGACACGTATTGAATGCAAATCACTAGTGGATTAAACGATAAGTGTAGGCACAAATATAAGTTGACCTCTATCGATGGGTTATAAAAGCAAGATAAGGGTCGACGAGGAAAGCTTACAATCGATTATAGTTTGAATAGAGAGTTAAGTGAGGATGAATTGCAGAGCTGAGAGATTGTTGCAGAGCTATAGGTGTTACTCATAGGGAGATTGTTGCAGAGAGAGATGGCACCACCCAAGATAGCAGCAACATCAACATCAGCACCAAGGAAACAATGAATTCATCTAATAGTAGTACCTATAGTTGAAGAGAACCCAGGGGCATCCTCATCAGAGATGATATTCCCAAGAGATTACATACCACCAATGAAAGTTACAACAAATCCATTCAGGTTGTCAAAAGATTCTAAGTATCCGCTTGTGGAGAGAGAAATACCACCTAGATTGATCATGGAGGAATATATGTTAGGCTTGGTACCAAATTTAAAGTATGCATACCATGATATTACAAACAAGAAGAAATTCCCAGAGCTAGAAAATCGTAAGTATTTGAAGAAACACATCAGCGTAGAAACACAAATGATTGTGATAGAGCCACAGACATGGGAAACAGGGTTGGAGAAAGATGGAATCCTGAATTTATTTGACATACCACATTTCGGAAGGAGCAGAAATATCAATTCCTACATGAAGATATTGTTGAGTTGCGTGCACGGAGGTTACTTATGAATCGATAGGCCAGTCTCCCTTGACACATATTTGATTTTGTGAATTACTAGACTACCATCGCAAGGGGAGGACCCCTCACTGTTATTTTCAGAGAAGAAGAATGAGAAGGAATTATCAGACATCATGAGAGAGAAGATTCATACACACAAAGTAGTGTGGGATTTGGATGTAGCGAGCATATGTGACCCTACAGTGAGGTTTGCAACATAATTATTTCTTGTAATTTGTTAAGGAAGTGTTAGAAGGACCAAGTATCGACAACAATAATAGTGGTATCCAAGAAGTGTGTCGAGGGCATGTAGATGAACTAGGAGACATTCTTTTTTAACTAGTTCTTGATCGACTATGAAGAGGCAAAAGATAAAGGAAATGGATTTCACTACACATGGTTATTAATTTCAATTGCATTAGCAACATGGAGGGGGATGAATGATGCGCAATTTTGGGGACAAAAATATAAGGCATTATTGGCCGCAAGATATCATAACTTGTGGCATACTACACATAAGGAGCAACAATTAAACAATAATATTTTTTTTTATATTTATAAGGATACCATTAGGAGATGTATTCAAGATACACCACAGATACAACCACAGATAGTAGAAGCATATAAATCAATTGCGTGGTTCAAGGAATATCGCCACCATCTCTATGTTCAAGAAAAGAAGGAATCAGGAAAAGAATGACTAGCCATGAAGTACATGATAACAGAGGAAGAACTAGGACTGATCATGGAAGACTAGGATGTAGATTGGTAAATCCCATCGACAAATTGAGCAACCAGAGATGAAAAAATGAGAGATTGAAGAAATACCAAGCAAAGGAGAAGAAGAGGGTCAAGTAAACGAAAAAGGGAAGATTGTACAATGCCCAAGGGATAAGAGCAAAGATATAGATAAAGGAATATCAGTGCCACATAGAAAGAAGAGAAATGGATGTGAAGAAATGAAATATACAAGCACTAACAAAGAATGATCTAGAAAAGATTGGTGATCATGTTAAGGAAGTTATGGATGATGTGTTTCAGTGTGTGGCACAACAACAAGAGGAGATGAAAAAAAAGATACAAGATCATATGGCTAAGTTGTGCTAAATGTTAGAAACAACAAGGATCATGCTAACATGACAGGTATAAGATGAACAAATAGAAATCATAGCACATACTGCAAAAGTGAGGCTGGGAGTATCTAAGTCATTAGAAGTACTAGGAGAGTGCAAGATGGTACAGATAGAATTAGGGGCTATAACATTCACATTGACCAAGATTCAAGAGCAGGTGCAAGCCTTAAGTCACATTGACTTAGATTTGTCAAAGTTGCCAATAGAGATGTTACAAGGACTGCAGGTCAGCTTTATGCAAGAAATCAACCTGCACATAGAAAAGACCTCCATTGAGTTGGTTAAGGTCACAATAGAGAACGTAGATTTGCATATCTACTACAACAAAATAATCATGGAAAGGGACAAGGTTGTGTAGAAGGAAGAGAGGATATAGCAGGAAGTCGAAAAAGCATACAAGGAACTTCCAAAAGTACCAATGGAGGTGGATACTCCAATAGAAGAGCACGTGTGAAATATTGGTGAAGCTATTCAAGGCTTCTTCTAAAATATAATATAATTGTAAGAATGCGCAATACCAGGTACTCCACCTGAGTAGAGAGAGAAAAGGGAGAAGATGGTGAACATGACTGTTGAGAATATAAAGAGTTTAGAAGTAGTGTGCCAACATTTGTGAAGAAAGCACATAATTATGGACTTAGTTGACAAAAGATGTCGAGTTAAAAGAAATTGGGTAGAATATTCAAGTTGCAGAGGAGAAAGCATAGAATTTTAAGGAGACAATGAGCATATTTCCACCAAAAGAGAAGATGACAGCAATGGTAGAAAACAAGAAGCGATTCTCCAAAATTAACTAGATGAGAGAAGAGCAGTAGGATATTGTATAAAATATGGAGATATTATAGGAATAGGCATACAAGTTAGCAGAAGAGATCATATTTGAACAAAGAGTGGTAAAACAATCCACCTGGGAGACTACCGAGAAGCTACAAGGCCTAATAACAATGCAAGTAGCAAAATATTTAGCAAAGAAGTAAGAAACAATGAAGGGGACGGTCACCACTACTAAGCAAACATTTTAGAGCTTCTTGGTAACCAAGCTTGCAGCAAAGGGAGAGTAGCAGTAGACATAATTGGCTCGAGATGAGCCACATGTGAGTGTTGGGGGCCTATTGGACTAGGTTATTTTGGACAATTTTTCGAATCATGTGAGCAGATCACGTGAAATTTTGGCAAAGGAGCAGTGCGCACGGAAAGAAGTTAAGCGCATTATTAGGAGTCAACACGCAAGAAACGAGAGTTAGTTAGGAAGTTTTGGGACATATTTTCCACTTTGTAACCATGTTGTAAAGGGCTTAGTGATAATAGAATACTATAAATATGTAATATATTTTTGGGTAGAAGGAGAGATTAGCTAGTAAAGTGTGTGGTCAGTGAAGAGTTGGCTAGTGGTTCATATTTTTTACTATTTTGGTTGAGTAGTCAAGTATGATTTGGGTTGAATATCAATAGAAAGGGATGTGTGCACTGCAACATAGAATGGATTAGGAAAGTTTGGGTTGTAACTAAATATCTATATATGAGTGCAGTGCACAACTGTAAGGAAATTGCGAATGAATAATATAAGAAGCCAACCATTGTGGATGTAGCCCATTTTGGGGTGAACCATGTTACAATCTTGTGTATTGATGTGTTTCTTATGTGTGTTATGCATGTGATGGATGGTTATTATAGATTTGTTTATTGTTTGTGGTTACTCTGCAATGATGATGAATGTTTAGTATTCTGAATATGTCACGGTTATATGTTGTTGTGATCATGTACACTTAAGTTAATGATGAATGAATGAATGTTAAGTCGAGTAATTTCTCACACATGGTATATTTCATGATAATTAAAGGTTAATTAATGGAAACGATGCACACTGTAGATGAATGGACAATGCATAGTATTGTCATGCCTCACTTCCCCTCATCACTACATAAAATTGGTTCATATATATGCCTTAGGTGAGACTTCACTTGCTTCCACGTGATGTCGAAAGGGTCGGTGTCTAAGGGTTGTGTTGGTTTATTATTATTGAACCTAGGGTTTTCCCACTGCACGCCAACAAATAGTAAGGATGGTGGTTTTTTCTTACATTTTCTAGTTTCTTATGGCTTTCCTTACATATTGATTAAGAAAAAAACTCACATGTCCAAACATATAGAAACATGAAAATAAATCATTCTTTTCCATGTCCATGGTGGGCACAAGCATACACATTCTCCCAACACTTTACTCTAGCATCATCTAAGTGATTCTTGTAGGCTTGATCACACTTGTGTTGTATTCCAATTATAAATATAGAGGGTGTTGTGTGTCCTAATTTCCCTTTGAGGCTAA
>JZKD02S0789915.1:338556-355524 GCA_000966675.3 Picea glauca | reverse complement strand
CCCCTTGGGTCATAACATAGTACCCTCCTTCAAAAATATTTGTCCTCAAAGCTTTGCATTTAAAGGCTTCACATGTGATGAAACCCAATAATATTATTTTCTTATGTTCCTACTTTATTTAGTCCATTTTTGATGATCTATCCATCCAAAATCAATTCTTTTCGGTCTTAATCCTTGGTGTCTAGTTGTTGTATAATATTATTTCCTTTGATTCCATGTATTTTTGTTGAAGATTCTCCAATTTGTAGTGGTTGTTAGTCTATGATAATAGCTTGTTGAGAGTAGTTTGGTGATTCCTTGTTCCATGAATATTGACAAGTATTATGTCTTATTCCTTCATAATGTTGATATCATCCTTCTTGTACTTCTTAAATTTTTTCTTGGTAATGAGGGTGTCGATACGGTTTCAAATTTGATGGTATTCCTTCACTATGCACATGCATTTCATCTATCTTAGTTTTAGCGAAAATGGCATCCCCAATCATCTTTTGTTGGTCTTTGATTACTATAGCCTTCGAGATAATACCATCATATTTGGCATGTACATCCTCTAGATGGAGTTCAACTTCTTGAAGTATCTTTTGTTGACCTTCTTGAATCTTGTATTCTTTCTCCTTTTGAAGATGTAATGTGATACCATCTAACAAATTTTGACATCCTTCTTCAATTTTGGCTTGTATTTCTGATTTTACCTCATCAATGTTTAAGGATTCCTCAACCTTCCTGAAAATTTCATCTTCCAGTCTTTTGGTAGATTCTTCATCCAAGATCCTTCTTTCTTTCTGATTTTGACAATATTTCTTTTATTCTTTCAATATATTGACCTCTTCCAATATTTTTTTATTATGGTTTCATAATATACACATCTCTTCATATTTGTTTTTCAAATCTTGTCTTGAATCATCATTTTCCCACTTTGATTTACTATTATTTTCTTGCTTTAATTTATTAACTTACTTAATGAGTGTTGCATTAAGGGATCATATCTTAGATAAATCCTCACCCTTCTTCTTAATATATTCCTTTTCTTCTTTTAATTCATCTTGAATTCTATATAATTTCTCCATTTTTGTATCCCTAATCCATTTATCTGAGAAGAGTTTTTCAAATTCTTCCCAGGTGTAGTGTCATCTAGTATTTTGATCAAAACTCATCCACCACTACCAAGATTCATAAAAAAAATAATTTATTTCCTTCGAAGGAGTCATATTTTATTGTTTTACCAACCTCAACCATTCCATAGGAATGATTTCATCTTTATCTTCATCTCCTATACATTTAGGTATTTCCATTGATTCTTAATTGAGGTCTAATCCCAACCCTCAAATCACAACCTCATTATATTAAGGATAAATATCTAAAATAGTTTTAATACTTGTTCTAATATTATCTTCTATGTTTTATCTTTCCAATGGATTTTGAATCAGCTCAATCAAACATTCCAATCAAAAGTTATGATAGTTTTAAATGAACACACCTTTGAAACCCTGATTTGGAGTCAGTCCTCCTAGCCGACCTTACTTGTAATTTATCTCTTCAATTTCATCCCTTCTCAGTGTAAAATTGTGACTTGCAGTACTCTGAAATGTTTTCTCTAGAATTCCATAGTTCTGACCAAAATTGGATGTGCCAAGTGGAAGTTATGGAAACTTCCCCACACCATGTTGATTTTTGTCCTTTCCAAGAGATCACACTTGTATAGCATGCCCTATGTAAAATAATTCATATAAAATTTGGAAACTTACACCAGAAATACCAAATATTGTCCACTATCCAATGCAACTAGTATCACTCAATTTGGACACTCTAGGAAGAAGTTATGATTGTTTTACCTGGAACACCTATTTGAGAATAGTCAATAGGATTAGTCAGATACCATATCTTCCACAGAGTGTATCTCCGAAATTAAAATGATACAGAAGCTGAAATTCGTATCCCAGGTACTATGATAAGTATTATAAATATTCTCTAGGTTTCGCCTTCTAAAAATTCTCCAAGAAAAAATTATAGAGAAAATGAAAAAATGACTATCTTGAGGAGCAAAACCCTAGGAACGACGCTTTGATACCAAATGTAATGAACCAAAATGCTAAAAATATCATAAAATAACATAAGTACAAACCATGTAGATAACGTCAACGTGGAGAACAACTCCAAGATAGATAAATTACACAATAACTCCTTAAATAATAGGGTAACCCCCTCCAAATAACCAAATATCATTCATACTTCACAATGCCCCTCTCAATAACGAATACATGATCTCTTATATATAGCTATTCACACTTGCACATGAGGCCTCTTTATCACTAGGACGACCCTATTACATATGTATTTACACATTACATGTACATTTAGGCCCATATTGTTGGAGATACTCCACACTGTTGAAATATTGTAATTACGAAGAATATTCTACTTATTATTGAGTTATTATCTTATGGATCAATCCCCTTTTGTGGATTGATCATTTCAAGCTTTGTATATGACCAAATCCAATTTTTTGGATTGGGAAAACCCTAATTAAAATATGTTAATTGAGATGTCGCCTCATATGGCTAATTAAAGTGGTTTTAGCCACTAATTGGAGAATTCGTCCCAGCCTAATGAAGAGACACCACCCTAGCACTCCTCAGCCAATATAAATAAGAGAGGCTAGCGCCTCATTCTCTCACTCAGTCAAGTCACTCATCTAGTGCGCAAGTTTGAAGGAAGTTGTAGTTAGAAGAAGAAGAAGAGAGAGGTGCATTTCTCAATATTGGATATTCTCTAGTATTTGGTCTTTTATCTTGGCATTGTATTGGCAATCTATATTAAGAAATTTTTTGTTGGGTTTTCTCCCCCATGAGGTTTTCCTAGGATAAAATGATGTGTACCGTGTGATGTGTTTCTTTCAGTGATCCTTCTTATGCTATTATTTTCTAGTAAATTGAAAATAACTTAATAACAACTCTAAAATTTAACATGGTATCAGAGATTGACTGAATAGAGCACCTTTCACCGGGTAACCAAAAACGCCACTATTGGCGTACAAGAAAATTAGGGCTTTTTATTGGAAAGGAATTTGAGACTAAAAACCATCTAGAAAATTGTTCCCTATCCTAGCGAACGTATTCGCAGCTTGAGTGCACCTTTTCAGAGGCCATAGCCTCTGGAAAGTGAAACCCTAGTTTTGGTTGGTACCAAAAAACTAGAAAACCAGAAAACCAGGAAACCAGAACTAGTACCAGAAGTATCAGTCCATATTTTCATAGGTCAAGTTTCAAGGGGTAAAACTTGAAATTTTTGAATTCTGATAGCTCCAGCCTACTCACCTCAGCAAATTTCACTACCTGGTAAGTTCATATTTAATTTTTGAGCACTTTCATTTTTTGGTCATTTTCCCAGCTCCAGGTCAAGATGTCTGCAAGCACCAAGTTAGTTGACAAGTTATAAGGTGTGGAAAACTTCCAATAATAGAAGTATAGGATTGCACTCATTCTTGAATAGAATGAACTTGAAAAATTCATAAAGGAAAATGTATCGGAACCCGACGAAGATGCAGCTAAAGAAAAATACAAGAAGGATATGGTTAGGGCCAAAAGAATCATTGAAGACTCTATTAAAGATCACTTGATCCCTCAAGTGTATTATAATAATACTCCAAAATATATGTTTGATTTGCTAACCAGAATGTATGAATGAAATAACATTAACCGGAAGATGAACTTGAGAACCCAACTCAAGAATACAAAGATGCAGAAAGGAGAAACAATTCATGACTATTTCTCTAGGATTTCTCAATTCAAGGAACAACTAGAAGCAATTGGAGACAAATTGGATTAATATGAACTCATGATGATGGCTCTTAATGGTCTCACAAGACCTTGGGATTCCTTCATCCAAACTATTTGTGCCAGAAAGAAAAAACTACAATTTGACAGTCTGGGGGAATAATGTGTTCAAGAAGAAGCAAGAGTAGCTAACCGAGAAGCGATACTATTAAGGGATGAATACCAAGCCCTAGATGCTAATGATAAAGTAGGAAATAAGAGGTCTCACTTCTAGAAGGAGACCCAAATACATAAGGAATCACACTCTCCAAAGACATTCACCCATTTCCATAAAGAATCTCACCCTCCAAGGAGATTCCATAAGTTTCAAAAAGGTCAAAGAAGAGAAAAATATTTCTCCGCATATAAATGCTATCACTGTGACAATATGGGACATATTGATAAGAATTTTTTATCCAGAAGAGAAGAATACAAGAAGACAAATAACAAGAGACATCATTCCCATGCAGTTGAAGATGATGAGCCACCCACAAATATGACTAAAAAAGAGATTGAAAACTACGTTTTATTTTCTTCCCTCTTAGGATCTATGTCACCTGGAGAGGATACTTGGATCATATATTGTGGTTCTTCTAAGCACATGATAGGTCAAAGAGACATTCTCTCTATAATTATAGAAAATAACTTTTCCCATAAAGTTACACTTGGAGATGATTACCAATACCTTATCAAAGGAGTAGGAGAATCCACCTACAAACTTGATTCAGGGACCCCGATGGAGATGAAGGATGTACTATATGTAGCAGGTTTGACGAAGAACTTAATTTCTATCTTAACTTTAAATAAGAAAGGATTTAGATTTGCATTCATAGATGGTGAAGTTATTATGTGGCCTAAAGGAAAAACTATAGAAGATGCAGTTGTTATTGGAACAGAACAAGGTGGGTTGTATAAGTTAAAAGGTCACTCAGATGTAGCCTTGACTCACTCTACTCAAATTCCTTGTGAACTTTGGCATAAAATACTAGCTCACGTCAACTACAAAGCCTTACCATATGTAAGTGAGGTAGTTACAGGTTTACTAGAATTAAAGGTTGATCATGAAGGTGTATGCAAGGGATGTGTGCAAGGAAGGAACATAAAGAATCATTTTCCAAAGAGAGATAGTAAAGCAGAAGGAATCTTGGAACTTGTCCACTCAGATGTATGTGGCCCAATGTCATCATCCTCTCTAAGTGGGTATGTATATTATGTATCCTTTATTGATGATTAATCTTGTAAGACTTGGGTTTATTTCCTGAAATCAAAATATGAAGTACTCGGAAAGTTCAAGGAATTCAAAGCCTTGGTAGAAAGCCTCTCCGAAAGGAAAATCAAGATACTTAGGATAGACAATGGAGGAGAGTACACATCAAATGAATTTGGAATATTTTGCAGAGATGTCGATATTAAGAGGGATCTCACCACTCCCTATAATCCTCAACAAAATGGTGTAGCAGAAAGAAAGAATATAACGATTATGGAAGAAGTAAAGACTATGATTCACGATCAAGATATTCCAATGCACTTATGGGTTGAAGCAGCGAGAACAACAGTATATGTCCAAAACAGATTATCCCATAGTGCACTTGGATTCAAAACCCTCAAAGAAATGTTCACCAGAAAGAAGCCATAAGTAAGCCATCTAAAAATATTTGGTTGTCCAGTATTTGTACACATTCCAAAAGAAAAGATAACTAAGTTGGATCTTTCAGGAAAGAAGGGAATATTTGTTGGATATTGTCAGGTCTCTAAGGCATTTATAATTTATATACTAGGTTACCATCATATTGAGATCAATAGATATGTAACCTTTTATGAATATGCAACACTCAAGAAATCAAGAAGATTCCAGCTTGAAGAAGTATATGAAGAAGAACCTGTAGCTCCCAGAGTTGCAGAACCAGTGAGGGAAGTTATAGTTACCCCTGATGACGAGATTCCATAAGACCATGATATGATAGAATCTCAAGAACCTCCCCAAATGACAATCTCTCACAAGAGAAAGACATCTTGGGAAAGGGAACTTATTCAATATGGAGAGAAGTATGGTGCCCGAGAAGGAACCATGAGACAAATCAAGAAACCTAAGCCATTCTACAACTATATGGCTTTGATGTGTGATCTCATAGAAAAGAATCCTACTTTATTTCAAGAATCCATTCAGAAGAAATAATGGACAGATTCCATGATAGAAGAATACCAATCCATTATAAATAATGATGTATAGGAAATAGTTCCAAGACTGAAGAACAAAGATGTGGTATCTTCCAAATGGTTATACAAGATAAAACATGTTGCAAATGAAAGTATTGAAAAACATAAAGCAAAGTTTGTAGCTCGTGGATTTTCTCAAAAGGAAGGTAATTATTACGAAGAGACGTTTTCTCTTGTGGCCAGATACACTTCTATCATAACCATCATAGCTCTTACAGCCAAGCTGAAGTGGAAGTTACACCAGATGGATGTGAAAACAACCTTCTTAAATGGTGTTATTGAAGAAGAAGTGTATATATAACAACCTCAAGGGTTTTAAGTTGAATATATAAATATTCATGTCTACAAGTTGAAGAAGGATTTGTATGGATTGAAGCAAGCTCCCAGAGCTTGGTATGGCAGAATTGATAGTTTCCTGACGAGCTCAGGCTTTACCAAGAGTAAAGTTGATTCTAACCTTTACTTCAAGGTTATGAATGATAATCCAGTTATATTGTCTATGTATGTGGATGACTTATTCTTAACTAGAGAAGAAAATCTCATCACTGATTGTAAGAAGAAGCTCTCCGCAGAATTTGAGATGAAATACCTAGGCCTGATGCACTATTTCTTAGGTCTTGAAGTTTGGTAGAGCCTGGAGAAGATCTTCCATAACCAAGGGAAGTATGCAATTGAAATACTGAAGAGGTTTGATATGTTGGAGTTTAAATCCATGAACACACCCATGGAAACAAAGTTAAATCTCCTGGTGGATACTTCGTCATAATTGGTTGATGTTACACTGTACAGACAAATTATTGGTTTTTTGATGTATCTAACGAATACCAGGCCCGATATATGCTTTGTTGTGAACACCTTGGGTCAATATCTAGTAGAGACCATATGTTTTCACCTTATAGTTTCAAAGCATGTGATGAAATATCTTAAGGGTAAGTTGGAGTTTGGTCTCTATTATAATGGAGATCATGACTTCAGACTGATCGGTTATACTGATTCAGATTAAGATGGAAGTGTTTCTGATAGAAAGAGCACTTCAAGATGTTGTTTCAGTCTGGGTTCAACCATGAATTCATGGCAAAGTAGGAAGAAATACAGTATTGCTCTCAGCATGGAAGAAGCGGAATACATTGTTGCATGTTTCGCCAGCTATGAAGCCATATGGATTTGGAAGTTGTTGACATGTCTATTCGATATGGATATGGAAGCCACCGTGATTCTATGTGATAACCATAGTTTCATAAAGATGACAACGAACCTTATGTTGCATGATAAGTCAAAGCACATAGAAATCTGGTATAACTATATTTGTGACATGGTGCAGAGGGGATTTGTAAAGCTATAATATGTTGGCACAAATGAGCAGGTTGTAGATGTATTGACCAAGCCTCTATCTCATGTAAAGTTTGAATACTTTCGAGACAAGCTTGGCATATTCCGAAAGGACCTCCGTCGAAAGGGGGAGTGATGTTGATGTTACGATGGTATCCTGACCAACAACAGGTAGCTCAGTTAGGATTTTATATCCTAGGGGATTGATCATCCTTGGGAAAATCCCAAAGGTTCGGTAAGGATGGTTTGTCAAAGTACCTGTGCATGTATATGCCAGTTGTGGTCAGCAGTGGTAGCTCCATTAGGATTTTTATAATCCTAGGGAATCTTATGATTCCTGGGTAGATATCGAAGGTTCGGTAAGGACGATCTGTAAGTGTACCACATGGTAGCTCCATTAGGATTTTATATCCTAGGGAATCTTATGATTCCTGGGAATATCCGTAGGGACTTTCATAGTACCACAACATGTTTTTACACCTGCCTCATTCTGTTTCCATATGATGGTGATGTTTTTATCTCAGCCTCGGGCTGTTGATGTTGTTCCAACCTCGTGTTGTTTATGATGATGTTGTATCATCCTAGTGCTATTGATGATGATGTTGTATCAGCCTCGTGTTGTTTATGATGATGTGGTATCAGCCTTGTGTTGTTGATGATGATATTTTATCAACCTCGTGTTGTTGTTGATGATGTATCAGCTTTGTACTGATTGATGATGTTGTATTAGTGTTATACTATTTGATGTTGATGTAGATAATGATGATGATGTTACTCCAGCTCCATTCTGTGAAAGATGATGATGAGAAAAAATTTCAATGATTTATAGATGTTCCAGTCAATGTTCCAGATGTTGATGATGTCGCTTCCCTCTCTCTCTCCTGATGATGTTGTATTGTAGAATACCCTTCTTGTTAAGGGGGAGTGTTGAAATATTGTAACTGTGAAGAAAATTCTACTTATTATTGAGTTATTATCTTATGGATCAATCCCCTTTTGTTAATGTATCATCAAGCTTTGTATATTACCAAATCCCCTTTTGTGGATTAGTCAAACCCTAATTAAAAGATGCTAATTGAGAAGTCAGCCCCTAGGGATAATTAAAGTTGTTTTATCCACTAATTGTAGAAGTTGGCCCTACCTAATGAAGAGACACCACCCTAGCGCTCCTCAACCAATATAAATAAGAGAGGCTAGTTCCTCATTCTCTCACTCACTCAATTCACTCATCTAGTGCACAAGTTTGAAGGAAGTTTCAATTAGAAGAAGGAGAAGAGAGAGACGCATTGATCAGTCTTGGATATTCTCTAGTGTTTGGTCTTTTATCTTGCCATTGTATTAGAAATCTATATTAAGGAATTTTTTGTTGAGTTTTCTCCCCCATGAGGGTTTCCCAAGATAAAATGTTGTGTACCTTGTGATGTGTTTCTTTCAGTGATCCTTCTTATGTTATTATTGTCTAGTAAATTGAAAAGAACTTAATAGTATCTCTAAAATTTAACACACACACACACCTAGGATTTATTTTTCCTAAGGTTTCCCTATGGCATATTCATTATTCAATATCCTATAGTTTAGGTATAATATTCCTATAGGAGAATATTCTTTTCATTTCACACTTCAGTTTGATCACTTTAGTGGATTCTACTATCTAGATCCCACATTGGGATTATCACCATGCGGCATTGGGATCATCACCAGATAATGAAAATTTTCCTTCGGATCATCACTAGACTAGTGCATTACTCATGATTCCCTGATATCCTCATCACTTCACTCAATTTCAGTCAGTTAACTGAATACTGAGAGACTAGTTAACTCAAACTAGGTGGTAGTTCACTGTTGTAACTTCCCGAGAGACTAGACTAGGTGGCAGTTTACTCTCGTAATTGTTGGTGTGTGTCCATATCACTCTAGACCACTACTATGGCTCATTGGATTCTCCTCCAGTGAACATTAGTTTATTTATACAGAGTATATCATGTGTAAATCATCATTCATTCATTTGCTTAATGAGAATTCTTCCATTCTTTCTCTCTTGCTTCTCTTTTCTCATATTTTCTCTGCAAATTGTGTATATCATTTTCTATCTAAATATATTCTATGCAGGTTCAAAACATTTACATGGTATCATATTCGATGGACTGTTAGGAAAAAGGAACACTGAATTATTTTTGTAGGTACCGAAGATTGAAGACAACAGAAAAATGGAATTTCCAAAAGAATTCATTCTTACACCACACAATTTCTTTGCATGGAAGGAGAAGATGATAGTGCATATTCGAGGCAGAGGATTATATAGGTTAACCATGAACACAGAAATCGAACCAACATCATCCATAGAAAATTCCAAGTATCTAAATCAAATGGATGAAGTGTTTGGAACAATTTACAGTCTCATTTCTCTTGAACTCCTCTTTCACATATCCTCCTGTAAAACCCCCAATGAAGCCTAGAGCACCATGGAAGGGATTTTTGGAAAATAGGATGATATGAGGGGACACATGATCGAGGTGGAATTGCTCACTTTGGATCCAAAAACTTTTGACAATCTCCAATATTTATTTACCAAATATAGGGATTTGTTGTCGCAACTCAAGGCTTGTGGGGTTGATAAATATAAGGAGAAGAAATAAATGGTTCTTACCATTCTCTCCAAACTTGGTATGGAATACTCATTGTTTGTATCTACATTTCACTAATTTAGGCTCACCTCTAGAGCCACCTATATGATGCCCTCTCTTGAGGCCTTTATCGAGTCTCTGACATGAGAGTGAAACAAGCGCATTAATATGGGAAAAATCAAGGCCCAAAGGCGCATGCACTTACTGTGCAAGATGGTATTGGTCATCAATATCAGAAATATAAATACAAATATAGAAGGAAATCACATGAAAATCCAAAGAAGGAATGGTACTCAAAACCCTTCAATGATGCCTCCAAATCCAAAGGTGGAAAGGGAAGAAAAGGGGAGAAATGCACTTAATTCCATAAATTATTCCATCCAGTATCTGCATGTATGCAGAAACAGATAGATCAAATGGCCCAAATACTTTTGAAAAACAACCTTGGAGATCTCATCCCCGAGGGTGCCAAGAAGAAGAAGCCAAAAGATCAAAATCCCAAGAAAGGCAATTGTATCCATGCTTTGATTGCCATCAACTCCTCTCCCGATGCTTGGATCGTAGATTCAGGTGCATCACACCACATGGCTACCACAAGAGAAGTATATTCTTCATTGGATGCATGCAAAGGTCCTCCTATTCTTATGGGGGACAAATCTCCAGTCAAGGTCACCGGCAAAGGAAGAATTGAACTAACAAACGAAAGCTTCGAGAATGTGTTACACGTTCCCAAACTTCCTGTCAATATTATCTCCATGTATCATATGAAAAACTCCAACACCAGAAAGAGAGTTATATTCACACCTACTATAGTGGATATCTATGACATGCAAACCAATTCCAGGGTTTCTACCAGTGAGGTAAATCATCAATCTAGACTCTACACATTTTCTGAATTTATTGAACCAGATTCTGCATTACTTCTTACCCATGTTAATGAAAGCAGTAGGATATGGCACGAAAGGTTCGAGCATTTAAATTTCATATATATGCAACATCTTAGCAAGCAGGGAATGGTAGATGGTCTACCTGACATCCACTTCTCCAAAGGAATTTGTGAGGGATGTGTTCTTGTAAAACACCTTCAAGAGAAATTTGACAAAGGAAAGACTCAGAAGGCTTCCTTTCCTTTAGATCTGATCCATAGTGACCTCATTGGACCTTTTCTTCATCCATCAATCAATAAAGCAAGGCACGTGCTCATTTTTGTTTATGATTTCTCACGCTTCACATGGATTTTCTTTCTCATGAAAAAATCAAAGGTCTTTCAACACCTCAAATATTTCAAAGCCCTTGTTGAGACATAGTCAGGAAAGAAAATCAAAGTCCTCTTAACAAATAAAAGAATATAGTATGTCAACCATGGGATTCATTTGCAACACGCGGTTCCTTATACTCTGTAGCAAAATAGAGTTGTTGAGCGGAAAAATAGATCTCTAAAAGAGATGACATCTTCCATGCTACATGCAAAGTCACATCCATGGAGATTATGGGTTGAAGCACTTAATTTCTCAACCTACATCCAAAACATATATCCCCATAGATATGTCAAGGATAAGACCCCCTACAAGGCTTGGAGCGGCCTCAAACCGGAAGTGACCCACTTTCATATTTTCGGTTCACATGCATGGGCCATGATTCCCTCTGAGAAGAGGAAGGTACTTGATCCACAAAGAACAAAGTGTATATTTGTTGGATACTCCGACGGTGTGAAGGGATACAGACTCATTGATCTTTCCTTGGACCAACTCATCATTGAGTGTAGTGTCCAATTCAAGGAAAGTGTCTCACATGTACCTCAACAACCACACGCAGACACTTTTGTTCTTCCACCTACCAGAGATGATGAGAATGCACATGCAGACTCTTCTTCATATGAGAGTTCTAATTCATAGGATTCAGATGATCTAGATACAAAGTCAATACATTCATTTGCAGAGTCAGTGCTTGCAGATGCAAATGCAGAGCTAGATCCAAGGCCCAAGTGGGACAAGACTACTCTTAAGTATGTAGGAGATTGTAACACACCCACTACCGTAATTCAAAGTTTTTCGTTGATTTCTCAATAACGAGAATCCCTGGAGCATTTAGCAACAAAATGCCAATCCCTGATTAACAGGTCTTCTATTTACCTACCCATCTCTCTGTACATAACCATGGTCTTATGTCCCTTTCCATCGGGATTTATGTCCCCAACAATTTCCCCAACAATCCGACGTGCTTAAATGCTCATTAGTCTTCTAGGCTAAGTTCTTGGTTCGCATGACCTCCTCTACATGACCACGGTCATAACTCCCATTCGGGCTACGGGGTTTCTAATGTCAAAATTCATTCACCCCCAAGACTCGCGATCCTTCAAATGTGTCCCTAGCGCATTAGCCCTCCAGGCCAAGCCCGTGGTCCACTGCCTCTATGACCATGGCCTTACCTCCTTTTGAGGCTACTCTTATCAGAGTTTTGGGGTTTCCAATGTCGTAATTCACGAGTCCTCAGAACTTGCGATTCTCCAATCCCGAATAAGCCCCTAGCATATTGGCTCTCCAGGCTAAGCCCTAGTCAATGTGACCACACCCTTTACAAGACCACAGTCTTCAATCCTGTTGGGGTTTTGCGCCTTTCAGTGTCACGATGCGCAAGTCCCCTGGAATCTCGATCCTCCAACTCCGGACGCACCTTTACACTGGCTATCCTTCTTGGCTATACTATGGTCCATGTGACCACTTACCATATGACTGCAGCTGTATAACTTCCCATCAGGATTTTGGGGTTTTCACTGTCGAATGCAACTTACCTCGTGGATCCCCGACTCCCGATATGCCAATACGAAAATGTGCACGACACCTGTCCTCCACTGTGACCTACACTCCTATGACAAATCGGGAAATCGCGTATTGGGATATCGCGATTCCCATTGCACTAGTTCATAGAACTCTCCAAGTCCCGAACCACGATATGGTAACACCTATCCTCCACTATCTCCCACTGTGGCCCACAAGGGTCTCCCATCGGGATATCGCGGATCGTGATTCCAATGTGTGGGAGTTTCTTACCTCTGGAAACTCCGATGCCCCGAACTCCGACTCTTCGGGATCTGTTGACACGTGTTCCACCCAATGGATGGTTCTAATCTTGTCGGTAAATTGTGGATCGCGATTCCATATGACAAGACTTCTTTGTGCTCGGAAACTCCGATTCTCCGATCCCCGACTTCTGGGATCTCCTGACACGTATCCTCCACGATAGATGGTCCTGCGCCTATCGGGATATTGCGGATCGCGATTCTTGATGTCGTGATTTCTGCACTCTCGGAATTTTCGATGACCTCAATATCCCGATGACCTTTTAGAAACTCTCCTCTATTCACTAGGGTTTAACCCCGGCATAACTCTTTCCAGATCTAACGATTAAGAGGAGTTCGGCTGTTGATCCAACAGTTCACTAGCCTTCCAAGCTTGGACTCTGATGTGGCCGTAACCTCCTCGCACCTCAGTGAGATACAACAGTTCTGATGCCACTTTATGCACTCTTCCCCAACTTTGTGGACAAGGAAATCAGCGATCCGGATGTTCTCATGGAACATGGGGATCTACGGCCCTAGACTCTTCATTACCCATGAAGACGCAGGAAAATCAGGTGGTAACGCCTTTAACACCCTACCTTCTCCTGCTAATCTAACGGTTGTGGGGAAACTGTGGATTTCTCGATGAATTCTCATCCGTCGATTCGATATTCCTCCCTTAAGCTGCCATCTCGGGTCTTTAAGAGGATCCTTCCTCCTCGTACAAGGTTATTAAGACTTGCACCTTCAAGTTCCTATTCCAAGTTCTAGGTAAACCTTTCCAAGGAGGAAAACTCTACAAGAGATCTATTCCGGGGCTTTCCGGGAGATGGGTGAAGGGAAAAAGCTTCCTGAGAACGGGCTGGAAGCCTAACTTAATTCAACCTATAATTAGATTCATTTATCAACTTAAATCATGCATGGCTTCCTCTGTTATAATAATATGTCTATAAGTTCTTATCAAGACACTGCATAGACATTCTTACACTAAAATCGTTCACAATTTCACAGGTCTATGAGCATATACATATATGTAACATTCTATGAATTTCAAGAGGCAATATGTAAAAAAAACACTTATCATAAGTGACTTCAGAAATGGGTGCAACTACTGAGAGGGGTGCTTGTTTCCACCCAACCGTAGGCATAGCGACTCCCAGCGGATTTACCACTAGCCACCCCTGAGCTGAGACCATGATGCCCTGAGACTGCGTCTCTCTGTTTTCCAGTGGCCAGGAGTGAAGGTTGCAATCCTTCCTCTCTTCTATCACTCACCCTGCCTAATGCCAGAGTTCCCCTCACGTCTTCCCTCTCAATCGCTTCTGCCATATGCCTTATCCTCTCGCGAGGTTGTGTGTGGCACGATTACGCTCGCGCTGGTCAGTCATGATGGCTCTACGGATAGGTGGTTCACCTCCCCATCCTTCATCAAATCATCAACCTACCAGCCTGCAAGGCATTAATTTCAGGGCCAGCGAACCACTTTTGGTTCTCCAGGCTAGTGGAGTCCAAATACGGTATTTAATTCTTGGTGGAAATTAACACCCCCTTTCCAGGTGCCCTCTACTGCCATCGTGGTCTCTTTTCTGCACATCCCCTCTCAGCAGTCCTGCAATAAATTCAAAATGTTATTCACATTCATTGACCTCTTCCTGCAGATCCATTTAAATCACATATTCATACTTATGAGTTTTCCATAGTCCTTGGCCAGTCCAGTTATATTTACAATCTAGGGGAAACAGGGTGTTACAATTCCCTCCCCCTTAAAAAGGAACATCGTCCTCGATATTCTTAGCTACTAACATGAATTACATGTACAGAAGTAAAAAAAAGCACATATGCCTGTCTCATGGCATCCTCCATTTCCCATGTAGCCTCATCTGGGCCAAAATGTCTCCATTGCACCTTGACCTGTGCAATGGTTTTGTTCCGGAGCGAGGTTTCCATTCTGCCGAGTATGCATTGGGGTTCTGGTAGAAATTCTCCCTCCGGTTCCACCTGGATCACAAACCAGTCAATTATATGATTACCATCATGTACATATTTCATTAATAATGAAACATGGAAAACATTATGTGCTTTTACTGTGGGAGGAAGTGCTAGCCGATAGGCTACAAGTCCCACTCTATCTAGAACTTCAAAGGGTCCACAATACCGGGGTGCCAATTTGGCACAAGCTCCCATTTTCAGGGAACTCCTTCTGGGATTAATTCTGAGGTATACATGATCTCCCGTTTGGAACTCTCTTGGAGTTCTCTTTTGATCAGCATAACTTTTCTTGTCGGTTCTGAGCGACCTTCAGGTTTTGTTTTATCCGAGTCACTTGTTGTTCCATTTCTTTCAACATGTCGGGTCCAAAACAAATCCTATTTACAGGATTACTCCAACTGACTGGGGTATTACACTGTCTACCATAGAGGACCTTGAATGGACTCATCTTTAAGGATGCTTGATAACCGTTGTTGTAGGGGAACTCTACCAATGGCAGGTAGTCTTCCCATTTCCTGGGTTGATGCATCACATGCATCCTTAACATATCTTCTAATATCTGATTCACTCTTTCTGTCTATCCATCAGTTTGAGGGTGATAGGTGGTGCTAAACAACAACTTGGTGTCCAAACCTGTCATCAGTGATTTCCAGAAATTGGAAGTGAACTTTGTGTCTCTGTCAGATATTATCTCTCTCGGCATGCTGTGCAATCGGAACACCTCTTTCATGAATATCTGGGCGATATCTATCGCCTTGCAGGTTGATTTGACGGTAATGAAATGAGCAGACTTGCTCAGTTTATCCACCACTACCATAATGGCGTCATTCTGTTTGGTTGAAGTTGGTAATCCAGTGATAAAATCCATGGATATAGTTTCCCATTTCCATTTCGGGATGGGTAAAGGGTGTAATAGCCATGTTGGATGTCGATGTTCTGCTTTAACCTGTTGGCATTCTATGCATTGGGCCAAATATTTGGCTATGTCCTTCTTCAATCCCGGCCAATAAAATTGCTTCCGGGTGGCAGTAATCATTTTCTAGTATCCTGGGTGACCAGTGTAGGGTCTTTTATGTAGTTCATCCATGATGAACCTCTTGAAGTCATCACAATTGGGAATGTACAGTCTATCTCTATAGGTGAGCAGACCTCCTTCAGTCCTCTGATAGCCTTCGTATTTTTCTCCAGTGGGTTCTTGTTGTAGGTACAGGGTCACATTTCGGACGAAGGGATCGGTTTCTTGTGCCTTTTTGACTCTATTCTTGACATCTCCTCTCACAGGTACTCATCGCTTCTAGGTGAATCGTTCTCATGCTTCTGCTAAGGGCATCGACCACCCTATTCTCTCTCCCTTTAATGTGTTTGATTCCGAAATCAAATTTGCTCAGGAGGGCCATCCATCTGGCTTGTCTAGCATTAAGCTTGGGTTGATCAAACAGATACCCCAATCCACAGTGATCCGTCATCAGTACAAACTTCCTTCCCAGGAGGTAATGCCTCCACATTTTCAAGGCATGCACTATGGAAGCTAGTTCTAGATCATGAGTCACATAGTTGACTTCATGCTCATTCAATTTTCGGGATTCATAGCAGATCACCTTTCCTTCCTACATAAGGACTCCTCCGAGCCCTTCCTTACAGGCATCTGTGCACAAAAGGAAGTCAGCTTCTGGGTCAGCGATTTTCAACATGGGTGCATGGGTTAGTAGATGTTTCAAGGTTTGGAATCTTTCTTCACATTGCTGTGTCCATAGGAATTTTGTTCCCTTCTTCTGCAGGGCAGTGATTGGACAACCAATCTTGGAAAAATATTTTATAAATATCCTATAGTATCCCACCAATCCCATAAAGGATCTGATGTCTGAGACATCCTTTGGGGTAGGCCATTCCATGATAGACCTGATCTTGTCAGGATCTACTGCCACCCCTTCCTCGGACA
>JZKD02S0789915.1:321606-331721 GCA_000966675.3 Picea glauca | reverse complement strand
AAGACAAACGCTAGTTGTTAGTCAAGAGTTAAATTCATTTTTATAAATTGTGCATAAATTCATAACTTCTTTTACTTGCATACACAGTCGGGTTCTCACTTTCCAAGTTTTTAATCCTAGACAAGGGAGTTAAGTCAGGGAGTTACTCCTCATATAAGTGCTTTAAACGTGGTTTATGCGCGACTCGTGCATGAGCCCAATCAAGCCGAGTGTTGTAACCATGCTCTAATACCACTTTGTAACACACCCACTACCGTAATTCAAATTTTTTTTTTGATTTCTCAATAACGAGAATCCCCGGAGCGTGTAGCAACAAAATGCCAATCCCCGAGTCGCAGGTCTTCTATTTACCTACCCATCTCTCTGTACATAACCGTGGTCTTATGTCCCTTTCCGTCGGTATTTCTGTCCCCAACAATGTCCCCAACAATCCGACGCGCTTAAATGCCCATTAGCCTTATAGGCTAAGTTCTTGGTTCGCATGACCTCCTCTATATGACCACGGTCATAAGTCCCATCGGGGCTACGGGGTTTCTAATGTCAAAATTCATTCACCCCCAAGACTCACGATCCTTCGAATGTGTCCCTAGCACATTAGCCCTCCAGGCCAAGCCTGTGGTCCACTGCCTCTGTGACCGTGGCCTTACCTCCTTTCGAGGCTACTCCTATTGGAGTTTCAGGGTTTCCAATGTCGTAATTCACGAGTCCTCAGAACTCACGATTCTCCGTTCCCGATATGCCCCTAGCATATTGGCTCTCCAGGCTAAGCCCTGGTCAAAGTGACCACACCCTTCACAAGACCACAGTCTTCAATCCTGTCGGGGTTTCGCGCCTTTCAGTATCACGATGCGCAAGTCCCATGGACTCTCGATCCTCCGACTCCTGATGCGCCTTTACACTGGCTATCCTTCTTGGCTATACTATGGTCCATGTGACCACTTACCATATGACTGCAGCCGTATAACTTCCCATCGGGATTTCGGGGTTTTCACTGTCGAATGCAACTTACCTCGTGGATCCCTGACTCCCGATATGCCGATACGGAAATGCGTACGACACCTATCCTCCACTATGACCCACACTCCTATGACAAATCGGGAAATCATGTATTGGGATATCGCGATTCCCGTTGCACTAGTTCACGGAACTCTCCAAGTCCCGAACCACGATATTGTAACACTTGTCCTCCACTATCTCCCGCTGTGGCCCACACGGCTCTCCCTTCGGGATATCGCGGATCGTGATTCCAATGTGTGGGAGTTTCTTACCTATGGAAACTCCGATGCCCGGAACTCCAACTCTTGGGGATCTGTTGACACGTGTTCCACCCAATGGATGGTTCAGATCTTGTCGGTAAATCGCGGATCACGATTCCGTATGGCAAGATTTCTTTGTGCTCGGAAACTCTGATTCTCCGATCCCCGACTTCCGGGATCTCCTAACACGTATCCTCCACGATAGACGGTCCTACTCCTATCGGGATATCGTGGATCACGATTCTTGATGTCGTGATTTCTGCACTCTTGAAATTTCCGATGACCTCAATATCCCGATGACTTTCTAGAAACTCTCCTCTGTTCACTAGGGTTTAACCCCGGAGTAACTCTTGCCAGATCTAACGGTTAACGAGAGTTCGGCTACTGATCCAATGGTTCACCAACCTTCCAAGATTGGACTCTGATGTGGCCATAACCTCCTCACACCTCAGTGAGATCCAATGGTTCTGATGCAACTTTATGCACTCTTCCCCAACTTTCTGGACGGGGAAATCAGCGGTCCGGATGTTCTCATGGAACATGGGGATCTACGTCCCTAGACTCTTCATTACCCATGAAGACACAGGAAAATTAGGTGGTAAGGCCTTTAACACCCTACCTTCTCCTGCTAATCTGACGGTTGTGGGGAAACTATGGATTTCCCCACGAATTCTCATCCGTCGATTCGATATTCCTCCCCTAAGCTGCCATCTCGGGTCTTTAAGAGGATTGTTCCTCCTCGTACAAGGTTATTAAGACTTGCACCTTCAAGTTCCTATTCCAGGTTCTGGGTAAACCTTTCCAAGGAGGAAAACTCTACAAGAGATCTATTCCGGGGCTTTCCGGGAGATGGGTGAAGGGAAACAACTTCCCGAGAATGGGCTGGAAGCCTAACTTAATTCAACCTATAATTAGATTCATTTATCAACTTAAATCATGCATGGCTTCCTCTGTTATAAGAATATGTCTATAAGTTCTTATCAAAACACTACATAGACATTCTTACACTGAAATCGTTCACAATTTCACAGGTCTATGAGCATATACATATATGTAACATTCTATGAATTTCAAGAGGCAATATGTAAACAAAACACTTATCAGAAGTGACTTCAGAAATGGGTGCAGCTGCTGAGAGGGGTGCTCGTTTCCACCCAACCGTAGGTGTAGCGACTCCCAACGGATTTACCACTAGCCACCCCCGAGCTGAGACCACGATGCCCTGAGACTGCGTCTCTCTGTCTGCCAGTGACCAGGAGCGAAGGTTGCAATCCTTCCTCTCTGCTATCACTCACCCTGCGTAATGCCAGAGTTCCCCTCGCGTCTTCCCTCTCAATCTCTTCTGCCATACGCCTTATCCTCTTGCGAGGTTGTGTGTGGCATGATTACCCTCGCGCTGGTCAGTCATGATGGCTCTATGGATAGGTGGTTCACCTCCCCATCCTTCATCAAACCATCAACCTACCCGCCTGCAAGGCATTAATTTCAAGGCCAGCGAGCCACTTTTGGTTCTTCGGGCCAGTGGAGTCCAAATAAGATATTTAATTCTCGGTGGAAGTTAACGCCCCCTTTCCAGGTGCCCTCCAACGCCATCGTGGTCTCTTTTCTGCACATCCCCTCCCAGCAGTCCTTCCATAAATTCAAAATGTTATTCACATTCATTGACCTCTTCCTGCAGGTCCATTTACATCACATATTCATACTTATGAGTTTTCCATAGTCCTTGGCCAATCCAGTTATATTTACAATCTGGGGGAAACAAGGTGTTACAATTCCCTCCCCCTTAAAAATGAACATCATCCTCGATGTTCTTAGCTACTAACATGAATTACATGTACAGAAGTAAACAAAATTGGATATGCCTGTCTCATGGCATCCTCCATTTCCCATGTAGGCTCATCTAGGCCAAAATGTTTCCCTGTGCAATGGTTCTGTTCCGGAGCGGGGTTTCCTTTCTGTCCAGTATGCATTGGGGTTCTGGTAGAAATTCTCCCTCCGGTTCCTCCTGGATCATAGACCAGTCAATTATATGATTAGCATCATGTACATATTTCTTTAATAATGAAACATGGAAAACATTATGTGCTTTTACTGTGGGAGGAAGTGCTAGCCGATAGGCTACAGGTCCCACTCTATCTAGAACTTCAAAGGGTCCACAATACTGGGGTGCCAATTTGATACAAGCTCCCATTTTCAGGGAACTCCTTCTGGGATTAATTCTGAGGTATACATGATCTCCCGTTTGGAACTCTCTTGGAGTTCTCTTTTGATCAGCATAACTTTTTTGTCGGTTCCGAGCGACCTTCAGGTTTTGTTTTATCCGAGTCACTTGCTGTTCCATTTCTTTCAACATGTCGGGTCCAAAAGAAATCCTATTTACAATATTACTCCAACTGACTAGGGTATTACACTGTCTACCATAGAGGACCTCGAATGGACTCATCTTTAAGGACGCTTGATAGCCGTTGTTGTGGGCGAACTCTACCAATGGCAGGTAGTCTTCCCATTTCCTGGGTTGATGCATTACATGCATCCTTAACATATCTTCTAATATCTAATTCAGTCTTTCTGTTTGTCCATCGATTTGAGGGTGATAGGCGGTGCTAAACAACAACTTGGTCTCCAAACCCGTCATCAGTGATTTCCAGAAATTGGAAGTGAACTTTGTGTCTCTGTCAGATATTATCTCTCTCGGCATGCCGTGCAGTCGGAACACCTCTTTCATGAATATCTGGGCGATATCTATCACCTTGCAGGTTGATTTGACGGGAATGAAATGAGCAGACTTGCTCAGTTTATCCACCACTACCATAATGGCGTCATTCTGTTTGGTTGAAGTTGGTAATTCAGTGATAAAATCCATGGATATGGTTTCCCATTTCCATTGCGGGATGGTTTAAGGGTGTAATAGCCCTGCTAGATGTCGATGTTCTGCTTTAACCTGTTGGCATTCTATGCATTGGGCCAAATATTTGGCTATGTCCTTCTTCAATCCCGACCAATAAAATTGCTTTCGGGTGGCAGTAATCATTTTCTGGTATACTGGGTGACCAGTGTAGGGTCTTTTATGTAGTTCATCCATGATGAACCTCTTCAAGTCATCACCATTGGGAATGTACAGTCTATATCTGTAGGTGAGTAGACCTCCTTCGGTCCTCTGATACCCTTCGTATTTTTCTCCAGTGGGTTCTTGCTATAGGTACAGGGTCACATTTCAGACGAAGGGATCGGTTTCTTGTGCCTTTTTCACTCTGTTCTTGACATCTGTCTCACAGGTACTCATCGCTGCCAGGTGAATCGTTCTCATGCTTCTGCTAAGGGCATCGACCACCCTATTCTCTCTCCCTTTAATGTGTTTGATTTCGAAATCAAATCCGCTCAGGAGGGCCATCCATCTGGCTTGTCTAGCATTAAGCTTGGGTTGATCAAACAGATACCGCAATCCACAGTGATCCGTCATCAGTACAAACTTCTTTCCCAGGAGGTAATGCCTCCACATTTTCAAGGCATGCACTATGGCAGCCAGTTCTAGATAATGAGTCACATAGTTGACTTCATGCTCATTCAATTTTTAGGATTCATAGCAGATCACCTTTCCTTCCTGCATAAGGACTCCTCCGAGCCCTTCCTTACAGGCATCTGTGCACACAAGGAAGTCAGCTTCTAGGTCAGCGATTTTCAACACGGGTGCATGGGTTAGTAGATGTTTCAGGATTTGGAATCTTTCTTCACATTGTTGTTTCCACAGGAATTTTGTTCCCTTCTTCTGCAGGGCAGTGATTGGACAACCAATCTTGGAGAAATCTTTTATAAATCTCCGATAGTATCCCGCCAATCCCATAAAGGATCTGATGTCTGAGACATCCTTTGGGGTAGGCCATTCCATGATAGACCTAATCTTGTCAGGATCTACTACCACCCCTTCCTCGGACAAAACATCTCCCAAGTAATGTATTTGTTTCTGAAAGAAATCACACTTGCTGAATTTAGCATAGAGCTAATGCTCTCTTAGCACTTGCAGCACAATTCTAAGATGATCTTCATGTTCTTCTCTACTCTTAGAGTAGATTAAAATGTCATCAATAAAAACTAGTACAAATTTATCTAGAAATTTACTAAGTACATTGTTCATTAAGCACATGAAAGTGGCAGGGGCATTGGTTAACCCAAACGACACTACCACAAACTCATAATGACCATATCGTGTCCGAAAAGTGGTCTTATGGATGTCGTCACCCTTGATTCGGACTTGATGGTATCCTGACCTCAAGTCAATCTTTGAGAAAATAGTCGCTCCTCCTAACTAATCGAATAGATCATCGATCCTGGGCAAGGGGTATTTGTTCTTTATGGTTACCATATTAAGTTGTCTATAATCTATGCACAGTCTAAGGGTGCCATCCTTCTTTTTCACAAACAGGGCCGGTGCTCCCCATGGGGATAGGCTGGGTCGAATATAACCCTTGTCCATCATTTCTTTCAATTGCAATCTGAGTTCAACTAACTCAGGTGTGCTCATCCGGTAGGGTGTTCTAGACACCGGCACCGCTCTTGGTGCGAGTTCTATCGAGAAGTCAATGTCTCTTATCAGAGGTAGACCCGGTACCTCTTCCGGAAAAACATCTCTGTATTCCCTCAGGATAGGATGATCGTCGGGGCTTGGTTTAGCACCTTCGATTTTTTTTAACACCAGTATTGCATATAGGGGACATCCCTTTCAGCAATACTTTCTCATTTGCAGGGCTGATATTTGTCTCACTGAGACCGGTTTTCGGATCCCTTGGAGGGTTATCCTTTTTCCTTCTATGCTCACACATTCTAAAGTTTTATCTAATGTGATACTACTTGAAAGGATACCAATAATGGTTACAAGGGAATCCAACTAGGTGAGATTGCTTGTATTTTCTGCATGTATTCTTCCCCAACTATAGATTTACCAAATGAATGAAAAATCATTATGTTATTTATATACATTAAAATTGTTGTTTGTGGAGCCTGATTATCTTCCTGTTTCATAGGTCTTTGTTTTCAACCGTGTTTATACCCCATGAAGACTGTACATCCTAGAATATTGTACACCCCTCTATGCAAGGGGGTTGCAGGGGGTTCTTTCCCCCCCCTACGGGGTACGGGGACAAGTGGGCCCTTGACGGGATTTAGGGGGCGAAGCCCCGGAAGAAAAAAAAAAATTGTAAATGTATATTGTAATTTCATAGTAAATCTAGGTTGTTCATTATAAGGTCGCAGATCTGATGGTAGAAGTTATGTTACGGTTTTTTTCCCTAGAAGGAAATCCTCTTTTATGAGGGAATTGTATTGAGTATGTGTATCATTGTGAATATTGTATTCTGAGAGAGGAGATTGTGAGAGAAAGAAGAGGAAGTTACAGTGGGTGTGTTGTAGGTTGTATCCCTTCATTTGTTGGATAATAAAAAGTAACGACCTGCAAATTTCTCTGGTGGACGTAGCCCACACTGGGTGAACCACTTATATTTGTGTCTTTGTTGTATTTTGTATCTTATGTGTTTTATTTCCACATTTGTTTTTATTTTATTTCTCTGTGATCTTGTTTTTCTAACAGAAATATGTCTCTAGCCTAAAATAATTTCTATAAAAAATTTGTCTTGAGAAAGTGCTCTGATACCACTTGTGGTGTTATTTATTAGAAAAATAGAAGATTCAAAGTATAAATAACATTATATACCAAGAGTTAGATCAGAAACGATAGATTATAATGGAAATAAGAGATTGTAGAAGAACTAAAATACAAAAAATAGAAATACCTTTATTGATGAAAGAAATGTTCACTTGCCTCATAGAGGGGGCAACCTCCAGATGAGTAGATATCCAATTACAATATGCGTCACAAGATATCCCATTACCTCACTTCTACTTCATTATGTAGTCTCTAGAAACTTTCCAGTGAAGTAATTTTTTGGTACGTGGAATCTTATAGTAAGCCTTCTTACAATTGTTTCTTTCACACTATATCTACTACATGGGACTTATTTAATAGAGATGGTCTCAATACATAACATCTTATTTATCTACTTAAAGGGATAGGGTAGGAACCTAACATGTAATGTTAATGCACATTCATATACAACCATTCCAATAATCATTTAAACACATATGTAATCATCACTACTCAATTTCTGAGTAATTATCACATTCATGTCCAAGTATGAGGGAAACTAACTCGTCTTGTTCTATAAGGAGACAAGTAACACAGTTACTAGCTTGATGAGAACTATGACATCAAAATGAGAATGCTAGCCCTAAAAATCCATATTTTTGGGTCAAAACATCAAAAACAACCTCTGTTTAAAAAATTGATGCTTTTGGTAGCACCTTTTTTGTCATGGTTAAAATTACCACCTTTTGCAACCACAATCTTAACAACATCTTAATGTTGTTGAAAAAAATGTTAAAATCAACCCTCAAATAAAAAAATAAAAAAACACTAATGGCAACACCATTTTTTATTTTTGAGGTTATGACTACATTTTTGAAATCTCCAGACTCGACAACTAGTATCTTGCAAACAAAACCTTAAAATCAACCCTCGAATCAAAAAGTGGTGCTCCTAGAGGCACCTCCTTTTTTTCTAGGGATAAAATTGCAATTTTTTTTAATCGTGTCCTCGACAACCCGTACCCTTGGAACCAAAATCTTAAGACCAACCCTCAAATAGAAAAGAGGTGCTACCAATAGAACCTTTTTTTTTTCAGACTTAAAATCATAACATTTTAGAAACCATGGTCCAAAAACCTAGTACATTTGCAAGAAAAATCATTAAAAAGAATAAATAAATAAATTTATTAAATAAATTCAAAAATATAGAGGAGATGAACCACATAATATAAGAATTTTTGGCAACGAAGAAATATATGAAATTGAATAGGATGTGATATATTGGAATAAAGTTGTTCAGAAATATCACAAGTAGATAGAAGACGAGTGTTGTCATATATTAATATTTGGGACTTTGTTGAGGACACCATTACTCAATGTCAAATTCCTTCTCTTGGTTCACCAGAAAACTTTCATCCAACGGAACATGCATTGAAGAAGTTTGAGGAGATATTAAAGAAACATAAGTCTAAAGTACAAGGAATACCAAATATTGAAAATGGACATTTAAAAAAGTTTCTAACTAAGGAGGCTAAGAAAACCACACAGCTTAAATGTGCCTTCCCCAAATTTGAGAAATATATTAAAAGGTTCTTTAAAGAGTTACCAACATTGAAGGCCCCACATAGGCAACATGTTTTTCCCATAATGATATATGTAGGATCAATGGAAAAACTTAAGCTTCAAAAGGTATTAAGATCAATTCCTATCGTTTTCTAGATGGTTGATAGATCCATTGTCATGGTCTCATTTAACTCATGGAAATACCCTACGAATTTCATGGTGTTGCAGAAAAAATTTGGTTTATTGATTATCCCTTGATCCTTGGTAGGCTTTGTTTGGCAAGAGTTAATGCCAATTAATTACATAGTGCATATTGAGGATATGGCTATTACTCATGGTTAGTCATTTAAGAAACTCACTTTGTACCCTCTATTTAAACCATTCTTAATCTAGGCTAAAGAGCTACTTTTTTTCTTCACCTTGAGGAAGGAGATGCACCCTTTGGAGCTATTTCCTTACAATTGATAAGGCCTTGGCACTAAAATATCCTTATGATCACACCCTGATTTCCAAGGCCTTGGCACTAAAAGATCCTTATGAGCACACCCTGATTTCCAAGTTTATGCAAAATCTTTCTCCTAGAAGTCCAAATTATCAATGTCTTGAATAATTTGTGTTGTAACCTATAAGTTGTCTTCCATTAAAATACGTAACTTAATAGATTAAAATACACGATATACTTCTAACATATCATATGCCATTTTATATAGGATTTAAGACCATCCATATGCCATATAAGTCGTCTTCTGTTGAAATGCATTTTAAGCTTTGGGATTTGATTTTTGTTTTTGCCCTAGTCAAAACCAAGAGATACTTTTAATCTTCTAGATCATGGTTGACCACCTCCTTGTAGTATCTTATTTTTATTTTGTTCTCTAATTATTTATCTCACCACATGTTCTCTTTAAATTTAGATGTAATAATATTTTTAATATTCTATTCTGTAGAATGACTTATTCATGTGTTCCCCAATGATTTAGCCAAGTTTTAGCATGTTTATGTCATTTGGGGAGCCTCTTGTCACTCATGTTGCTTATCTTGTTCTTGTACATTAAGTACCTAATCATAGTTGTGCTCTAAATGTGGGAAAGACTCACTTCCATGTAAAACAGTATTTAAAATGAAATAAAAAAATTTCACAATAACTATTATAATTCAAAATATCCAAACACAACTTTTTTATCCAATATGTTACTTGTTGAATGCAAAAATGGACTTAACACAATTGACATCTCAACCTCATGTAGTGCAATGGTCACCCTAATTTATAGGACTAAGTTATATCTCTTTTTACCTATACCTTGTTATTTGACATGAGCCTCAAAAATTAAAAAGGGCATTTGTCAAATGCATCTTTGCATAGACTAACCTTAATAGATGTTTTTTTTTTTTTTTTTTAGGATTTTATGGTTATTTGCTTTTCATTTTTTTTTAATTGTACATTCAAAGTAGAGAAAGCTAGTTGGAAATAAAGAAAACAATATTAAATAAAAGAAAACCATGTAAAGTTGTTGAAGTAAATTAATATATTGTTGAAAATATAAATGCTAAAATTAAAAATTTAGATAAAAATATCTTGAATAAGAAAATATTTTTCTTTAAATATATGTAATTATATTTTATCTTTTTTCTATAATAGAAAAAAAAAATTAAAAATAATCA
>JZKD02S0789915.1:304639-321335 GCA_000966675.3 Picea glauca | reverse complement strand
CATCTAAAGTGAAATGATCTACATGACAACAAACTAATAGACGTTCCATATCCTAACATATAAGTAAACTTCGAGTTCACATAGAAATTGAATCCTATAATTTAGGCATACACCCTGTGTTTGCCAAAATAAATAAAACCTGCTTATGACTCTCACCATATAATTTATGCCTACCTTACATAATAAAACAAGTCCAGCAAAGCTGCTTGTATTGCTTCCGAATAATAATTGTATGTACTTAATAATAATTGTAAATATTTGTGCAATCTCTTCTGAAAACATCTCCTTAAATACTTCTTTTAACACAAGATTCACCTCTTCGTCCCTCTCTCTTTTCACAAACACTCTCAGTGCACCAATCATCACGTTCAAATTATCAATGCTCACCCCTGGGCTTATTAAGCTCAGTGTAACTTGAATATGACATTGTTCCTCATTCAACCTGCATCATCAAATATATTAATAAATTACACATCCTTCACACCAAAGGATTCAAATTTGAGGCATAATGTAAACAGTAGACAAAATGCAGCGATTTCAGTCATGATTTTGATTGGAATTGGAAGATAACCATTATGTTCCATCCAGATTATGGTTCTTTCAGGGCTAAACTGGTTTGGCAATACAAAACTTTAAAAAATCTGAAATGCAACAAGTCCATTAGAAATTGTTTACTCCATTGAAAACAGGGATGAAGAAAAGAAATACCACATCATATCAAAGCATGGAAAACATAATCTCCAAAGAACAAAAGCAAGCCCAACAACACAGGACAAAATCTTACAGGAGAAAGATCAATAAGTTATGTAACTAAATTGAAATGAGATTTAAAATATACAATTCAAAAAGTGAAAACATTGTTTGGACCCAATTTAACGGAAATTACATATACTTAGCAAAGTAACTAAGACCAAAACACAATTAATAGTCAGTACTCATATTTTTTCGGAGCTTCTCGTATTTTTTTTTTTCATATTATTAGACTTTGTAACAAACTTTATCTTTCATCTACTTATCGTGGAAAACGAGAATATGGGAACAAAATTTGATTTCAAAATAGAAATATTGATGTAATAGTGATCATATATGTTAAAATTAGCCCTATTAAATTTGTCTCTGTGTAGGAAGTCTGTTCACTCCCCCTTTTCACATAGTCAAGTCTTCGCGAAGGTGGTATGTGGAATTTAACTTGTCTTCCATGGACAGTAGAAGCAACAACGAAACTTTGTGCCCCTAAATAAAATTACAAACTTTCTAACAACGAAATTATAGACCTTTTTCTCAAAAATAAAGCAAAGTCTAATTGGCATATTGACTTTGCAATCAATTCCATGACGTTTCTGCGAAGCCCACTACTTTTTGAACAAGGGAAGTTGCCCAGCAACAAGTCCCTGCCAAGGTAAGAAGGCATAAAGCACGTTCTTCTAGTAGAAGCAGAATATAAAGAGATAAGCAATCCATGAAGATTTTTGTATATGTACCGGTGCAACAAGAGATAATGCTACATTGGGCAGTCTATACATTTTATCATTTAGATATATTAAAGACTTATATTAAAGACTATAGGGGAATCTTCTTATTTTCTAATGGGAGGTGTCCCGAGGAACCTAGCTGACTTGTAAAAGCTTGCAGATGAAGATCTAACCTGTAGGAAGCAAGTAGGTAGAATTTTTATCCTTGACAGATATTTGTATTTCGCAATTTTTTCCTACAATTTTGTCATCCGTAAATTGTGACATTAACATCTAAGGTTAAAGATATTTCCAAGTTATGTAAATTTGAAAGCTAAATATATTTTAAGTATTGTTTATGTCATCTATACAAGACAACGTGTTTACACTAAATAGTATATATAGTTTGATATTAAATATGTTTCAAAGCCTTTCTATTTTCTTTATGATAATAAAAGTAAAGGTACTCTAGCAAATTGAATAGAAGGAAGAAATATCATAGACTTTCTATTTTCTTTATGATAATTAAAGTAAAGGTACTCCAGCAAATTGAATAGAAGGAAGAAATATCAACCAGGGAATGTTTATGTAAGAAATCTTGTTCATTATTCTTCATAAATTATAAATTGAGAGTAATAAAGAATATAACATGGTGTGAATTGTAAGGAATATTAGTTGTTCTGGATTGGGATTCTCTAGCACATGAAAGATGGCCTCTATTAAATATATTCATCATTTCATTGTGGTAGATTGCATTTATTTTTATGTTATTTTTAATATCTATGAATGAGAAATTAAAAACTAAATAATTACAATACTCCAACGGATTCATATGAACTTACAAAACTTAAAACCTAAATGTTGCAGATTACTCCAAAGTTGTAGTGAAAACTTGACTTATTGTTGTTCTTTTGCAGATTCATGAAGGAAGTGCACCAACAAATATGTGGTGTTTTGAGATTCTGGAGGCTGCAATTTCCACCTACGCCTTCATGTGCAAAGTGAGAGAGAGGGTGAGTAATTGATGGAATGGGTTAGACTGGATGATGGGATGTCTGCATGAAAATGGAATGGCTTGCGTGGCCTTATCAGTTAATGAACACAAGTCTTGCATGGTGTTGATCCTGACACGAGTCTTGCATGGTGTTGAGCCTCTGCTGCTAGGCACGTAAACCTATTGAAGAACCTCACTAAAAAGGGAGTGAAGAGCATACAAATTAAATGTTAACAAACTAATGCTATAACTAAAGATAGCATTAGTTCATCTAAGAGATGTACGCAAGGGAGTGAAGAGCATACACATTAAATGTTAACAAACTAATGCTATAACTAAAGATAGCATTAGTTCACCTAAAGAGATGTACGCAGTAATTTAGTGATTAATGTGTAAGTTTCAAAATAAATACTTTGCATATCTTCTCCTTGTGCCTAGAAAAGAGGCGAAATAAGATTTCAAATTGAAAACTTAAGATAAAAAATCAAATCTGAGTTAGGAAATTGCATAAAGCTCTCAAAACATTGGTTGTGTCTGGAGAAGAAGCCAAATACGACCTCAAATTGAAAACTTAGGATAGAAAAACAAATCTGAGTTACGAAATTGCATAGAGCTCTCAAAACGTTGGTTTAAAATGGTTAGTGTTTCTATCAATGCATAACTAATAGAACAACTAAAAACCATTTATTAATAGTTCCTACTAATAATACCAATAAATGCCCATCTATATTTCTGTCACATGACTTTTTATATTAAAAAATGTCTATAAATTGCTTGAGCAAAAATGAAATAAGGAAAATCTGATATAATTAATTATTTTGGTTTTATCATCTAACTTTGAACACTCTATTATAAAATCTATAATAATTCTTTAAATTTTACAATTTTTACTTAAAATATTTATGATAGTTCCATATGATAGTGAAAACGAAGTTTATTCTTTGGACACAATTTAACATAAATTATATATTTTAATCACTGCTGCCACATCAAAATATATTCAATCCCTGCGTAGCCATAAGGCAAGGTTAAATGCATAATGTTATGCAAAATCATGTCAACAATCAATGCAATCAGAAATGGTAAGCACGTGGAGGATGGTTCACTTACAAGAAGCTCAACGAGGGACTCTGCTCAACATCTTATTCAGAAGACTGCTTGACATCCCCCAACGAATCGATTCCCATTTTTCATCATTCATTGTACAGAGAAGAGGGCAACAAGAGATTTCTTCCATGATTTAACAACAAATTTAGATATACGTAGAAATTTTTTTTAGGATTTAGAGTTATTGTTGAAAATCTTAACTCAACAAAAGTATTGTGATTTTGGAAAGCTTCTCTTAATGCTTTTCGAGCACAGAAACAAAATTCTAAAGAATCACAAGTAATCACTTACCCTCTTAAGGTCCGAGAGACCAATTAGGTCTTAGTGGACGTTAATCATCATCATCATCATCATCATCAAAACAACCAGATGCACAATTTGTTATACTAAAATCTCGTATTTATTCATGGTTCCAGCATGTCATAACAGTTTTATTATGCCATCAACTCAACAAAGCCTCCATTGAAGCCATAATAATATTGCATTAAAAAAAAAACTTAGTATAAACCGCCCCCAGGATTACACGTTTTTCTATCGATCAATTTGGGTAGTGTTACTTTCGTTTGACGGTCAAACTAGCAAATTAACCTCTATTTACATCTTTGTAATTTCACCGAATTGATGGATCTCACCACCTTACTCCACTTATCACCGCACCACCCTCTGTTAAATTCATCTTAGCCAACATCTTAGAAATGTATAATAAATAGGTAACAACACTAGGTTTGGTAGGTGTAATATGTTGGTCATAAGACAAACACATGATAAGCCTATACATAATATGAATGAGGAAGTAGCCTATCAGTTAGAAAGTGGTGCAAAGGGATATTAAAAACTTTGACGGTAAACAACCAGTGAAAACTAGGGACTAGATCAATATTTTTTATGCTTACGATGAGACCTAATACCAACAATGTCTAGTACCTAGAATGAGTAGGCTATATACAAAGATGCAAGAGTAGTAAACTTAGATACATGGGTTACAACTATAAAAAATGCATGACCAACTGAGGTTTAGGCAAAATCCATTTAATCATCTATAGGTCCAACAATGGACATAAGGACACCCAGGTAATGTGGACAACAAACAAGGAGCATGGAAAATACTTGAATATAACAAGTAAAATCTCAAACTGATTCACTATTGAATAGTAGGCATGAGACCACAAATAGTATACTCAAATAGATGAGGGCTAAGATGTTTGGTTAAAGAAAAATAAACCAAAATATAGTGAAATAACAGTTACATGTGTAAAAGGATCTGGTAATGTTGCATACCATGTGGAGACCTAGTGATAAGTGCACCAAGAGTAGATACAGGTCGAGTAGGGCTCTTTACATGCCAAATATGGGTACTTCAAAGGTCTGGTTGTAACATAATGATTCAACATTATGCATGTGTTAGATGCCAATGATAAAACCAAGAAAAATGTCCAATCCATGAATTAATGGAATGAAGCCAAGAAACAAGCAACATAAGTTCGACCAAACCTCAAGGATGGTACTCAGGTCATTAATAAAGTTGGACAATGACCCTGTGTGAAGTGGGGCACCATATATTTTTTTTAAAAGAACATGAATGCTACAATCATGTAAAGTTGGTAGACTCAAACCCCAAGTGCAAGAGCTCCTCAATCCTATAAGATATTATAATAATAGGTGAAAATTAGTCAATATAACAAAAGGTAAAAATTAGTCAATATAACACAACATACAACTTGGGTGTCATTCAATATATGGTAGGGATGAATGTAGAGGGGGTTAATATGAGTCATGAATTCACCAAACAAAAATGGAAAGTTGATGTTATAGCAAGAAATAAGAAATAATCTATAAAAAAATAGTTGATCTAGGTGGATATCGGTGGCCACCCACCTATTCCAACTGGTTCAAAACAATTTGTTGGCAATTTACTATTTTTAGCATTTTTGGGGGTCCTAAACGTCTAGGCCATTTTGAGGGCCTAAATGACATTTTTTTGCGATCAAGAACCTCAATGATCATCGAAGGCATGATTGAGCCCCCAAAATGAAGCTCCTCATTGATACCTTTCCAACGCGCTATTGTGCGCCCCAAACGGAGATCGTATTCTAAAGTTATGCCCCGAGAAGTTGATACACCAAACTATCCAAAATGGAGTCCACAAAATTCTTGGCTTTTCATCTTTCGGGGTTAGGGTTTTGGATTTTTTTTATGTTAAAAAGGAATTTAGAGGCTTATTGTGATCATCATCATCTTCTTGCGAATGAGCATAGCTGTCACATCTCTTCTCATAGATAAGATGTCACCATTCTAGTGAGTCTTTCACTCTCTATTTCTACAGTTTTGTACATTTTGCTCATTAATAGAAATTGTGTATTACTGTATCTATGTGTTTATGGTTATATATCTAATATATTTATGTTATATTATTGGATATCTGATATATCTCTGTACATTTATTCATTATATTTCTCCTCTCGTTTCATGCCAAAAATAATACAGATCACCAGTTGTAGAGTTACATTTTAGTTGTTATGCATAGAAGACTAGTAATTAATGATGTGCTTCTCCACAATCCACAAGAATCACCTCAAAACCATGCTCAAGAGTTAATTTTAGTGTGGTAGCTCGGGCAAAGGTTGTATACCAAGTAATATAGTTAATTATAAGGGTAGGTTTCGGCTAACAAACCCAATGAAAACCTCATATTTCAAAAATAATGAGGACAAGAGAGAAAATTAGTAATGGAAAAACATGAGGGTAAGGTATGTCCTTAATCAAGCAGGAATAACCACATGCTATCATATGGAAATTAATAGTACAAAGCATAGGAAGTTCAATCTCCAAGGACAAACATTATATGTTGGTGTAAATCACTAGTACAGGAGATTGAGGTGGGGTTCAAATGATTGGTGTTGGCACAGGGGCAAACTCAGGGTTCAACGCTACAACAATGCACCAACAAAACCCTAAATATCGTTCCTTTCAGCAACACCTTCGAAGCAGATGAAGTCTCACCCGAGGTAGAGGCAGGGTCGGTTGCGGGACTCAAGTGTCTACAACCTAGCTGGGACACAAATATGTGATCACAATGCTTAACAGATCACTTAGCAATTAACATTCATTAGTCTTTAACCCTTATTCACATCGCATGTAAAACCCTAATTACATAACAGTGCAGTATTCAACAGGATCTAACACATTCAAGCACTTAGCACATAGAAATAGATCAGATATAACATTCATTCATGACATTAAGCACTAAGCTACTACATCATATGCATCTAACATATATAAGATTACAACACTTAGCATAAACCACATCAACACATGAACAACATAGCACAAAGCACCATAACAAAGGATATACGTGGTTCACCCCCAACGTGGGGCTATGTCCACCAACTCTTCATCATCTTTATTATATTCTGTTAATCTCCTTACATGCACAGAGCATCAAAACCAACTCTGCATAGGACAGGATATCTGCACGCACTTCGCCAGATCCTCCTTCCCTAAGTCAGGTCATAGCACAAAGCCCTACATAGTCTACACATAAAGCCTCTTACAATAACTTGCACTTAGCTCTACAAGTCTTAACACACAATATGCACAAAGCCAACATTAAAACTAAGCCATCGGCTTACAACTGACTCTTTCTTACATTGCCTAGCTACTTATTTATACTTTACAAAAGGGGCCTAAACATGGGTAAGACCCATGGGCCGACATCCCATACTCGTTACATAAACAATAAACCGAAAAAGTCTGCAAAAGGTGGCGAGATCCCGCGATCTCCACTTCGCCTGGTGCTCCATCTTCGACCAGCTTGTTGGAGTCCCAAAATTGGTCAAACATGACTAGGGTTTCCACAAAACTTGGTCAAGGGCCAAGATTCCCCAACACTCACCTGTGACTCGTCTTGAGTCACTCTGATATGGGTAACTCTACCTCGAAGGCCTCAACCTGTTGCTTCGCCAGAGCCTCCTTCTCGACAAACTCTTGAATAAATTTCTCATTCAACGGTCCTTCCAAGCATTGTTCCACCGTGGTGACCACTTGTTCTAGTTGTGCACCTTGTCCTTCAATCTCCTCAAAAAGTGTGTAAGCTTCATCCTGCACTGGCTGGAGTCTCTGGGTCACTTCCATGACTTTACTCTAGATGGCATGGACCTGTTGGTGAATCGTGCGCTGTTCCTGGGACCTTTTCATCCTCTCAGCTGTTGAGAGTGGCTTCAACTGTGATTGCACTATTGTTGTCTGTTGCTTCGCTTCCTAGAGTTGTGACTCCAGTGTCCTTAGTTCTAGGTCTTTTGCAAGGTGCTCATAGGTTTGTGCACTTCGACTACTGAGTTGCTTGAATTCCAAGGCCAATGCCTTGATTCTTTTGACTGCGCTCCTGGAAGTTTCTTCTCTCTGATCTCGCACTTCCTGCGGAGTGCTTGGCATAGCTTGCAATTCCAGTTCTACCACTCATTCTTGGAGCTACTGAATGGCTTCAGCGAACTTCCCCACCTGGCTCTCAGTTGTTTCTTCTTCCATATGTGCTAGGCCCGTCATAGAGCGAAGTGCTTTGGTGGTTTCTTATTTAACTCCCATATGCTCTGTGAGCAGTTGTTCTTTCTCCTTCTGGATCTGCGCTCTATCTTCCACAAACTTCACCCGGAGGTCTTCTTTTTCTTGTTGTGCAACCCAATGTTTCTCTATGGCTTCCTCTTTTGCTTACTTCAGGGCCTTTGTGGCATGTTCTTTTTCCTCCTAGACACGATGAAGGCGAGCTTCTGTTGCATATTCTATTCTGCATAGCTCGGCAGGATCATCTCCCAACTCTACTCCTTCTGATGGTGGTGGTGCAGTAGACACTGCGTGACTCGAATAGAGAGTCTGTTTTACTCCTTTAAGCTCTGCTTCAATCCTGTCAAACATTGTTTCCTGTTTGGCTTCGCTTCTCTGCAAGATATCCTCTGAGGTGTCTGACACAATGTCAATGATAAGGTCGATGTCATCCACTGTTAGAACAGTATGAAATGGTGGTTTATTGCCTTTCGACTTCTTCCGTGATGAAGGTTTATTTGGGGAAACCTTTCTTTTATTGGATGTCTCTGTCTCTTCTAGGGGATATTTAGGTGGTGTTAATTCACCCTGCTTTTGCTTGTCTTCTTCCCCTTCCTTCTCTTCTTTGTCTACTTCGTCACCTCCTCCTCCTCCAGGTGAATTAGGCGCAATTTCCTCCGACACGTTGTTCAGTTCCTGCACCTCTTCCTTCTTTTTCTTCTTGCTATTGTTGGGTGCATCGTATTCTTCTTGGGTGATGACATGGCTTCCAATGAGGTCGAGGTTGGACAGTTATGTGTGGTCGACTAGTACCAGGAATTCTTCAGGCCACTCCTTGCTGATTTATTCCATATATTCCTCAGTGAGTTTGTAATAGGACTGGAGCTCTTCTTTATGTTCATCTCTACGTGCAATGATATATATAAAATGCCTTTCTACGCAGAACTTTACGAATGGCCTGAACCGATGCAGCGTATTCGGTGTCATGCGAGGGAAGGATTCAATAGCCCTCTTTAGCTGCATATAATAGGTGTGGAACACCGCGTTTGACTGCCATTGCTTTTCCATGTCACTCAAGTACCATAGTGTAGTGAACTTCACATCTAGTGGTTCGGACGGCTCAATTTCAGGGAAGGTCACTCCTTCCGGCATCTTCCAAGCAATGAAGGTGATGAGAATCAACAACCAAATGAAATGAAAATCATAGCCCTGATCTTGAGCTTTGCGACAGTCTTTCTCTAACTGGTTGACAAGATAGCTTTCCCTATTCATTTGCAACCCTTCAACGCATTTACCTGTGAGGTCGACGACAAACCCCGTGACCTGCATTGGCCTATTCTTTCTGACAAGCTCACCAACGATCAACTGGAAACCTAGGCACACTGCGCCATTCTATATGGAGGCTACCTTATATCCCTTCTTCCCCTTCTCCACATCGCCATAGGTGTCTTTTATTGTCTGTGCGAGGGCGTGATCTACAACCTTCCTGTGGGCCTGGTCCTCGCATTCTTAATACGGTGATCCGATGGATCAGCATCGGATCTACTGTGATGCGCCTATCTAACCATAGGTAACCACCATGGAAGCATGACAGCAGAATCTTAACGCACGCGTTAACCTCCTGATGTCTTCCGAAGTGAGGTAACTTCATCACATTGAGGATCGTGGACCTCGCGATGTCCATGGTCCATGGCTGGGGGATTATCTTCGACTTCTTCCCCTTTGTCTTCGTCAAATACTTGTATGGTGCGATCATGCCATAGTTCTTGCGATCTCCCAAGTTATAGTCATTGATCTTCAACATCAAAATCCTCTCCGACTGCGGTTTGATTGTGCGTATCCCCTTTGGAAGGTACATAGTAATCAATGTGTAGTCGAAGTCCCTCAAGACACTATCACGACTCACCGCGTCGGCCAGAGGTGGGATGTAGTCAGGCAAGATTGATGGGATGAGATTTGCATTCGCCAAGTCATCACGATGCTTGCTATGTTTCTTAGCAGTGGGTCGGCTAGACCAATGTTGCGCAGTCGATGGGGATGCTTCCAATCCTCGCGTTGATGAAGCTTGTACGCCTGTGAACATCACCTTCTCAGCCACGAGGTCTATTAGGATTTCTTCGATGGAATTTTCTACTGTGCTAATGTCGTCTGACATGCACGCTCGAGAGCAGATATCTCAGGTCGGTGACCAAACACTAAAGTTAATAGAACAGGTGGTGAGGTCTCAATAAGCACAGTGCGGTAATAGTCAACTCTCTATGGGCTCGAATAATCATTGTTTGCAAAAGAGTCTGCGGTAAGACGTTCGAAGGGTTAAATAGAAAACATTGTAACAGATCCCTCCAACGGGTAGGAACGCCTCAATCCATGCAGTTCCATCCATTATGGTGCGGTCCCAATGGTCTAGTGGCAAATGTTCCAGCAATAACTTTGTTTCTAGCCGTTCTGGAGCGTCTTTCTAACGGTCAGGACACCTCCAATGGTCATATTTCTCCACCGTGGCGAAGTGCCAATCTGCGTTGTTTTGCTATTCCGACAAGGTTCGAGTTATGTAAACCTTCGTTCGGCGAAGTCCTTTCTAGAACCTCCTACAATTTTTCTAGCTTTACTCTCTTCTTACTGAGTTTTTTGGCTTTCTTTATTGTTATCTACATTTCTGGATTCCTTTCTCCATTCTTGTTCTTATCTCCTCTTGGCATAGTAACTTCACACTGTTGAGGATCATTCACAAGGTTCAAGGGTAATACTTCTTCTCGTTTTGGAGTAGGTGTTCTACTTTCCTATATGGATAGGTTCTTCAAATCTTCATGCGTTCCTTCAACTTCAATAGCCCAATCTCTAGCCCTAAGTTGCTTCGACTTGTCCTCCTGTTCTTCTATTAAGCGCGCTATTCTCCTAGCCATGAAATCCCTTAACTCTTTCTTTTTCTATTCTATAGCTTCCTCTTCTTCTTTCCTTTGGATCCGATCTTTCTCAATCCAAGTCTTTCCTAACAAAAGTGAAAAAGGAACGTTGTTCTCAACAAACTTAATGACCTCGAATTCTTTTTTTGTCGATGCTCCATGAGAAATCATAGGTACATGGGCAATTCTTCCACATAGGGTTATCAAATTTCCTTTAAACAATCCTATTCCTCCCAATGAAGGAACCATAACAGGTTTTCCTAAAATTTCCCAAGTACTTTCTGTCATAATGTTCACCTGTGTTTCTACATCCAATACATAGTCTATGTCGAAGTCTCCTATTCTTGTTTCTATGCACTCTTTCTCTCTTAAGATCTCTAATAAACTAATGTTTGTGTGATAATTCAGTGTTTTTTTCATCTGCAATAATATAGCCTCTGATTCTTTCTAGTTCTTTAGCATATTCTTTGTCTCTCGGCCTTCCTCATGGTTTTCTTGTCTCATGTTCATCTTTTCAACTTTAGCAATCATTCTAGGGAAATCCAAAACTTCATGTCCAATAGCTTTACAACAAAGGCAAATAGGAATTATATCAGGGCATTCCTTAGCAAGATGTCTTGGTCTTCTGCAACTATAACAAAGAGTTAATCCTCTCTTTCTCTTGAATGATCCCCAACCTTTCATGTACTGCGCACTGGGATCACAGTGGTGGACCTGCAAAAATTTTTTTCTAGGATCCTGCATCCACTTGTTATTCCAACAATTCTTTATATGCATAGGAATAACATATCTTTCACTATTTCTATCAGATCTATTCATATCATATCTTCTTTCTTCTAGTTGTGCCCTAGTTTTCAGGCTAGGACCAAATCTGTTAAACATACCTAGATCCATTCTTTCGAAACATAAATTTCCACTTATCTTACCTCTATCAGAGCACAAAGCTTTAATATATTACCTCTTTTCTTCAGATCGGGCTTCTCTTCTTAGCACAGAGCTTCACAAGTCTAGTAGAGTATTGCACACTAGGGCAACAGATCTACGCACAAAGCTTTCTCTTTTCTTCAATTCCCAGCAATCACACTTTCAGGTCCCGACAACGGAACCATTTTTTATCACAGGGGCATACCCATGGTTCAACGCTACAATAATGCACCAACAAAACCCTAACTACCGGCCCTTTCAAAAACACCTGCGAAGCAGATGAAGTCTCACCCGAGGTAGAGGCAGGGGGGGTTGTAGGAATCAAGTGTCTACAACCTAGCTGGGACACAGATCTGTGATCACAATGCTTAACAGAGAACTTAGAAATTAACATTCATTAGTCTTTAACCCTTATTCACATCGCAGGTAAAACCCTAATTACATAACAACACGGTATTCAATAGGATCTAACACATTCAAGCACTTAGCACATAGAAATAGATCAGATTTAGCATCCATTCATGACATTAAGCACTAAGCTACTACATCAGATGCATCTAACATGCATAAGATTACAACACTTAGCATAAACCACATCAACACATGAACAACATAGCACAAAGCACCATAACACAGGATATGCGTGGTTCACCCCCAGCGTGGGGCTACATCCACCAACTCTTCGTCTTATTTATTATCTTCTGTCAATCTCCTTACATGCACAGAGCATGAAAACCAACTCTGCATAGGACAGGATATCTGCGCGCACTTCACCAAATCCTCCTTCCCTAAGTGAGGTCACAACACAAAGCCCTACATAGCCTGCACACAAAGCCTCTTACAATAACTTGCACTTAGCTCTGCAAGTCTTAACACACAGTATGCACAAAGCCAACATGACCACTAAGCCATTAACTTACAACTGACTCTTTCTTAAATCACCTAGATACTTATTTATACTTTACAAAAGGGTCCTAAACATGGGTAATACCCATGGGCCGACATCCCATACCCGTTACATAAACCTTAAACACAAAAATTCTACAAAAAGTGGCGAGATCCCACGATATTCGCTTCGCCTGGCGCTCCATCTTTGACCAGCCTGTCGAACTCCCAAAATTGGTCAAACATGACCAGTGTTTCCACAAAACCTAGTCAAGGGCCAACAATTGGCCAAGACAGGAGATCGGGGTGGGGTTCAAAAGATTGGCAAAGACAAGAAAACAAATTATGAAGAAGAGTACATCCCCATGAAATGTTTTGCAAGTAGTGTGTTGAATGCATGGGTTCCAAGGCCAAGTATTATACCATGCACACTATTGATGCTAAAAATAATCCATAGATCAAGTTCCAACAAACATACCCATCCAATGAAAAACAAAGTGTTAGGACTAATAAATGACTGTGCAATGTTAAATCATTGTGTGCTTTGGTGGTATTCATCCAGATTCATCGCAAAAGTTTACAAATTGATGTTTCATACCAAAACAATGTGGTCCATCATCAGGAAAAGATGTGAAGAAAATATGATCAATAATAGGTTATTTATATGAAAAATTGGGTTTAAGTTTTATTAGAGAGTCGACTCATTATATAATGGAAAACCTAAAATATTTCAACATTATTACCTAGAATTAATTCTAGTGGACAAGGTTGGGATCTAATTCTGACTAATCTTCCAACCATCATCTCTATTTAGGTTAGGTTGTTTTTCAATTTCAATGGATTCCCTAAATTTCCTATTATTATAGTGATCTACTCTAGCAAGAATTTTGGCCTCTTCAATACAAATGTGATGCTTAGTTTTGTCTGAGTGTTCAGCCAAAGTGGAGGAACAAATGCGATTGTGTTTGTATCTAGTGTAATGTCTAATATTATTATGGAATAACTTGGTATCTCTTGTACAAATGAAAATGTGAGAAGCATGTTATCCTGTAATAATCAACAACAATCTACGATAGGTGAGATTAAATATGTAACTTTAGTCCTTTTCACCCATTCAGAAATCATGGCGAAATCGGACTTTAATAAGGAATTTATCATTTACACGAACTTGACAGAACAAGCAATTTTTGTTGTCCTTATACAAAAATATGATCAAAATAATGAACATCGTGTATCCTATATCGCCTCAACATATTTTCTATGATTCGACTAGAGTTTCTTATTTGCTCAACCTCTTTTAATCTCCATTCCCATAATGAATTTATCAACACCGAGATATTTCATGTCAAATTTTGAGGAAAAATGCAGCTTCACCTCCTTGATTACATCCATGTTGTTTCCTACCAGCAACATGTCATCGACATACAACACTACATAAATGAAGTGATTATCAATATTCTTGGAATATACATAATGATCAACCCTACTTTTCACAAATCCTAGTCCAAGGATGTATGTGTCAAAATTTCGGTACCACATCCTAGGTGATTGCTTCAAACCATACAATGAATTATGTAGCTTACATACCAACTCTTTCTTTCCCTTCATTGCAAAGCCTTATGGCTTCTTCATGTAGATTTCTTCTTCCATATCTCCATGTAGGAATTTTTTCTTCACATCCATCTGTTCTACTTCAAAATCAAAAGCAGTAGCGACATATAAAAGAAATCTAATAGAAGTTAACTTGGAAACAAGAGATAAAATTTCACCAAAGTCAATTCCCTCTACCTAGGAATAACCTTTTTCTACTAACCGAGCTTTGTATTTCTCCACTTTTCCTTTTGCATTAAACTTCTTATTAAACACTCATTTGTTAACATTGAACTTTCTTATAGTTGGAAACTCAACTAGATTCCATGCCTTATTCTTATCCAAGGAATCCATTTCTTCAACCATGGCCTCTTCTAGAGTTTACAATCCTATGAAGTCACTGCTTCCCTAACAGTTTTGGGATCATCATCAGTAATAGCTAAAGAAAAATTATCACAAAAATGAGGTGGACTATACCTTTCTGGTTTCCTTCTTTCCCTCATTGATCTCCTCAATACTGGAGTATGGGGTTCTTCTTCTTCTTATTCATCTTCTTTTGTTGATTTAGATTTTGCATCATCCAACTCAAACTCTATTTTCTTAGGTTCTTCTTTCCTTGGTAGGAATTCCTCTTTGGGAACATATTTAACCTCTCTAAAAGCAACATATTGACTGTAAAAAGTCTTTTTAGTTTATGGGTTCCAAATATTATAACCTTTCATACCATCTTTTTAACCAATAAAGATACAATTTTCATATTTATTATCCAACTTACTCCTATTTTCCTTTGGAATATGTACATGAGAATGACAACCAAATACTCTAAGATGTTCATGTGAGGGTTTCTTACCAATCCATACATCATGTCGAGTTTTTTCCACCAATGTTTATGAGGGTGATCTAGTTATCAGCTAACATGTTGTACCCACTGCCTCTACCCAGAATTATTGTCCTAACCTGGCACCAATGAGTATGCTCGTTTATTTTTCCATCAACTTCATGTTCATCCTTTCTGCAACCCCATTCTGTTGAGGCATGTATGGAGTAGTCTTCTACCTTGCTATACTGTAGTTCTTACAGAACTCTTCAAATTTATTCCCACAGAATTCTCCACCATTATCTGTCATCAACACCTTTATTTTCATCTCTGTCTGATTTTTCTACCAGATCCTTAAACTCTTTAAATTTACCAAATACCTCATATTTCTTCCTAAGAAAATAAACCATGTGTTCCTTCAGAAATCATCTATGAATTAAACATAATACACATATTTACTTACTGATGGAATAGGCATAGGTCCAAACACATCACTGTGTATCAACTCTAAGACCCCCTTTTCTCTTGTAGCACCATATGGGAATCTCACTAGATTATGTTTACCATATATGCAATGTTCACAGAAATCAAAATCCAGGGTGCAATTAGAGATACCTTCAACCATACCATTATCGTGTAGTGTTCGGAGACCCTTTTCTCCAATATGTCCCAGTATTTGATGTCATATCATGTTTTTCTTTCCAGGGACAGTATGGATTTTGTATTCTTTATTTCTCTGCTTAGGGACAACATAACTATTACACCCACCAGTATATGTTCTTCCCAAAAAAATTTACAAATTTCCACATCGAAATCCCCTCATCAACACTATTTCTCGTCTAACCATATTGAAAGTTCCCTTTCACAATAAAGTATCCACACGTGCATCATCCAACTTACTTATAGATATTAGGCTCTTGGATAGATTCAGAATGTGCAAAAATCCATGGAGAGTTATAATCCTTCGATCTTTCAGCATGAACTTAACCCTTCCATGTCCCATGATTTTGATTGTCAAGTCTTCTCCTAGGAAGACATCACCACCATAATACTTTTCATATTCACTGAACCACTCCCCGTGAGGAGTCATATGAAATGATGCAGTTGATTCTATCAACCATACATCATGATATGCATGTGTACCTCTAGATGCTAGGTAAACACGACCTCCTTCTTCTGTGGAGTTTTTTTCCTCTGTGGAAGAGGCATCATCGGATCCCTTTTCTTTATCAACTTTATTAGACCTACAATCTTTCTTGTAATGCCCAGCTTTACCACATTTCCATCATTTCCTCAAATATTTTCCTAGGGATTTATATCTACCTTTAGATTTAGATCTCCCCCCCTGAAGACTTATTTGTATTCCTATCTAGGGGATGACCTCTTACAAATAAATCATATGTGTTATAACTATCCATGCTTTTCCTCCTCATCTCTTCCGATAAAAAGGATGAAACTACATCCTCATACTTCAATGCATATTGTGTTG
>JZKD02S0789915.1:285562-304589 GCA_000966675.3 Picea glauca | reverse complement strand
ATGCAGTTGATTCTATCAACCATACATCATGATATGCATGTGTACCTCTAGATGCTAGGTAAACACGACCTCCTTCTTCTGTGGAGTTTTTTTCCTCTGTGGAAGAGGCATCATCGGATCCCTTTTCTTTATCAACTTTATTAGACCTACAATCTTTCTTGTAATGCCCAGCTTTACCACATTTCCATCATTTCCTCAAATATTTTCCTAGRGATTTATATCTACCTTTAGATTTAGATYTCCCCCCCTGAAGACTTATTTGTATTCCTATCTMGRGGATGACCTCTTACAAATAAATCATATGTGTTATAACTATCCATGCTTTTCCTCCTCATCTCTTCCGATAAAAAGGATGAAACTACATCCTCATACTTCAATGCATATTGTGTTGTACTACCAATTGCTACAACTAGATTATCCCAAGAGTGTGGAAAAGAACATAACAAATTAATACACTTATCTTCTTCTGCAAGCATAGTATTAACAAAGAGAAGTTGACTTACCAAAGTATTAAAGGAATTTATAAGATCTATCATATAATATTCATCTTCCATCCTAATATGATACATATTCTTTCGAAGATATAACTTGTTTACTAAGGACTTTGACTCATACAAATTCCCCAACTTTTCCCATAGTTCCTTACTTGTAGATTCTCCCAACACATTCACTAACACTGAATCTACTAGGAAGATTTGAATCATACTCCTTACTCTTCTATCCATCTTCTCCCAATATTCTTTAGACATACTAGTATATTGAGTATTAGTAGTTTGTGTAATAGTATATTGTGTACTAGTAGTTTGTGTACTAGTAGGTTGTGTACCAATAGGTTGTGTACCAGGATCCACAATGGTCCATTGTTCTTTTTCTACAAGAAGTTCCTCCATATTGAGCTTCCATAACTCAAATTTTTTATCGTTGAACTTCTCAATATCGATTCTGGAACTGCTCACCATTCTCTTTCAACACACGAATCACCACTGCAAAGTTTCCACTTAACCTGGGTTTATCACAGACCCAAGATAAAATTGATCTATCAAGATCGAGCCAAACCCTCAACAACAAAGGCGTCCCCCTGAGAAAAAAACATTCTCTGAAACCACATATAATTTTTAAACATGTCAAGTAAAGAAATGCATACAGATTCTTAATAAAACCAAAAATTAATCAATGGTGCATATGCATAGTACACAGAGATTTACGTTGGAAACCCTTAACTGGGATAAAACCAGTCTTCCTTGGTGTTGCACCTCTCAACTCTTCATTGTATCAATTTCACCATTTTCAATACAATATATACACAATTTTAGGTATTCCAAAGCTACCAAAACCCTAATCACTTAATTCAGTATTAATTTAGAAAACCGCTAAAAATAGTGAAAACACTAAAATAATAAAAAATCAACAAAAAAAAAATCGAGGCATTTCCCCAAACCCTGTCGGTTCTAGGATACTACTCAGGTGATCTAGACATATTTTGGTGGCCTACCACCTATTCCAACTAGCTCATTTTGGCAGTTTTCCAGTTCGGCAGTTTTTTCCTAGTTTTCGGGTCCCTAACTTCTGAGGTCGTTTTGAGGCCCTAAACAACGTTTTAGGGCTCGCCACTGTCACCATGTATTATGCTCGCCACATGAAAAAATTGTATTCCTTTGATAGACCTTTCCAACGGGCTATCGTGCGCCTAAAACGAAGATCGTATGCAAAAGTTACAACCCCGAGAAGTTGATGTACTAACTTACCCAAACGAGGCTCACATGACTTTTGGCACTTCATCTCCTAGGGTTAGGTTTTTGGATGTCTAGGGTTTTTGAAATTCTTGTTTATTGTAAAAATTCCTTGAGATCCTCATTGTAATCATCTTCTTGCGAATGAGCACAGTCATCACATCTCTTCTCAAAGATAAGCCGCCACCATTCTAGCAAGCTTGTTTTCCGCTGCATTTTACAGTTTCAACTTATTTCCTTATTGAATAGAAACCAATTTTCTTGTATATATGTTATTCTTTGTTAATCATATTTTGATAAAAAACATGTATTCATTTTGTTCCGCTCATAAAATCTGGATCAGTGGTATCATAGCGGTTTTCTCCTTGTCGTTCTTAATGCATTCCCCAGCGAGGTCAAGGTACAAAGAATTGGGTCTCGAGCTTGTTTCTCTTGAGAAAAAAATCTCTCCCACACCCAAGAAACCTCTCATGGTGGGAGAAAAGAAATACGACGAGATAGGAGATCCCTTCAAAAAATTTCTTGAGGAATCTCTCACACAACAGAGGAACGAGATGATGGATAGTTTTGTAGAAATCCTTCGGCGGCTACCAACAAGTGACACATATTTCTCAAACGGAGGCGTCACCCCCTTCAAGGTAGAACTCAACTTTGATATTCCTATATTTGAAGGTCAAATAGACACAGATGTTGTAGAAAAATGGTTGAATATGCTATAAGGGTATTTCTCTGTCCATAACTTCTTGAATAGAGAAAATATTACTTTTGTTCTCCTCAAAGTCATTCCCCATGTCAAAGATTGGAGGGAAACGTTTTGTGAGCAGAAGGAAATAGAGGAACCCTCATTATTTACAGTCGCGTTCACCTGGGAGTCCTTCATGGATGCTATTAAGGAACAATACTACCCTATTGGAAGTTATGATGACCTGTATACAAAATGGATCGGATTGCGGCAAGAATGAGACGAAGCAGTGCCCGAGTTCACAAATATCTTCCATACCTTGCGCACAAATCTAGGTATCAAATATTTTGAGTGACATCTGGTGTTCAAGTATCATGGCGATATACATAGATACATCTAGGACAAAATGGAGTTTTTGGACATTTCATCCTTGGGTGCATCCTACTGATATGTTATCAAGATCGAGCAGAAGCTCAAACAAGAGACGCAGAAATTTGGGCCTGGGAACCCCTCACAAAAAAATCCAAGAAAGGTCGGCCCCAACTTGCAGAACAAAGGAAAGAGAAAATATGGACTGCCTCAAGACAATCATTCCAGGCCGCAAGCAAATAAGGACACCGAAAATAAAAATAAATATACTGGGAAGTGGTGCGACTTCCATAAGAGCCCCTGGCATAACACTACTGATTTCTTCTCAAAGCAGTCATTCGTGGCTAAGGTGAAAGCCTATGAATCATATGCGGGTTCTGACTCTGAGTCAGAACCAGAAAGGGGGAGACGGATCATTGATGCAGAACCTAGTGCTACCATTTCTACCACCAAGCTCTAGCCCGGTGAACCATACGATCCATAGGAAGGAGAGCACCTTTTTCATTCACAAATCTAGGTGAAGGGTACTTCGTTGCACTTCATCATTGATAGAGGTAGCCAAAAGAACCTCATCTCAGTAGAGGTTGTCAAGCGACTCACCATTCTGACAATGTTAAGAACCAAATAACTGAATACAAAATCACCACAATAGATATAGAAGAACAACACGCAAAATATTTTTTATTACTATCAAACCCTTAGGGTAGGGAAACACCATATAATGGATCCTATTATGGAAGGGATCCTCTCCTATTCACTTCCCTCTTCGAGGGGGCATCCTCCTATTCAGCTTCAACTCCAAATACAATACTTCTCTTCATATCCCATTACATTGCTTGAACCCATTAATATAGTGCTACCATCAGCTAAGAACATTCTAGAGGAGGAATCTTCTAGAAGTAGAACTTTCTAAGAAGTCCTCTTACATTTATTATATCTAACTACCCATTTATTATATCTAACTACCATAGTGGGATTTATTTAATAATATAGTGGACCTAGTCCACCTTACATTAAATGACCTCCACTATTATCACTATGGGCCCTCTGACCCCCCCCCCACTACCTCTCTAGCTACCTTACATTCCATCCCCCTTATGAAATCATTGTCCTCAACGCTTGATGTACAACCATATACTAGGGTCCCATGGATAAGTGTGGACCATAGTGTTGAAGTAGACTAGAGAACCAGGGTCCCAATGAGAAATCAAAGCCACCATGCTGAAGTAGTCCAACTGTCATTGTAAACGAGGGTCCCATGTCCAAGTGCTCATGTGAACTCCACATGGAATATATCGGCACCCAATAACCAACTGAAAATGATTCTCCCAATACTGACAGCTATCATGTGGATCCAAATAACAATATCCATCCACATAGTGGGAAAGGGTCAAAGTTGAATCTGGAAGGAACAATACCATTGTAGAATATGCAGAATAGACGTTGGTAATCGTAACTAGCTACTGATGTGGGACATTGATGTTCTCTATAGAAGGTGGAGTAGAGTCATCAAATAAAATATGGAAGTGGTTGTCATCCCATAAATGACAACTATCCATATACCAATCATCGCAATCAGCCTCAAAATCATACCAAGCATATATTTCTTGATTATATTCATCCCCGAGGTCCACCATAATAAACCTCTCCTACATTCTGTACAATGAATCTTGAATACTACGAAAACTATCAGTTAGGCCATCTGTGAGGCCATCTACAAAGTCATCCAATCTGTCATCCAATGTGTCAAACAATTGGGCTTTGAATGCTTCAGTAATCTGTATAATTTTTTTGAGGGTTTGAGAAGAAATATCCATCTAAGCACCCTATGAAAATTTATGAACTCTGCAGTTCCGTTCTCATCAAGAAAAATGCAAAAAAATAGAACAATAAATTACAACAGAAAATCACGGTTTTTCCCGAAAAAACCCTGAAAAACAGTTGAATTTAAAATGCTCATAACTTCACTTCCTGGACTCCGTTTCAGCTGAATTGTTTTTTGAAATTGGGTATTGTTTTGAGAGGAATTAAAATACCCAATTTTTTTTGCCAAAATCATCTCATAAATCTTCATATATGAACCTGAAGTGAGCCACCCTCTTTTTCTTCCCTAGAAATTTCTGCAAGAAGAGCAAAACATTTCTTCCCTTCTTTGGCCAAGGAAAGTGCTTGGATACCAATTGTTAAGAACCAAAGAACTAATTAAAAAATCACCACAATAGATATAGAATAAAAATATGAAAAATCTATTTTATTACTATCAAACCCTTAGGGTAGGGAAACACCATACAATGAATCATATTATGGAAGGGATCATCTTCTATTCACTTGCCTCTTTGAGGGGGCATCCTCCTATTGAGCTTCAGCTCCAAATACAATATTTCTCTTCATATCCCATTACATTGCTTAAACCCCTTTATATAGTGCTACCATCACCTAAGAACATTCTAGAGGAGGAATCCTCTAGAAGTAGAACCTTCTAAGAAGTCCCCTTACATTTATTATATCTAACTACCCATTTATTATATCTAACTACCATAGTGGGTCTTATTTAATAATATAGTGGACCTAGTCCACCTTACATTGAATGGCCTCCACTATTATCACTATGGGCCCTATGGGCCCCCCCACTACCTCTCTAGCTACTTGCACCCACAGCCCTACGCCATCGGATGGCTCCACCAAGGAAGCAACATCCGCTTCAACCAACAATGTTGCCTGTCATACCACATCAATCCCTTCAAAGACGAGGTATTATGTGATGTTTCCCCTTTCGAAGTTTATAATGTTATTTTGGGCCAACCATATTTATGGAAACTCCATGTTGTATATGATTCTAGGCCTCGTAGTGTTATTATTACCTTTAATTATAAATTGTACACGATATCAAAGCCAGTTCCACCTAGTGCTATTTCCTTGATCTCTGCCAAGCAATGCATGAAGGTCATCTCTCAATCGGGGAAGTTTGTCTTCTTCATGATTCTCTCTCAAAATGAGCGAAAAATCATAGCCAAATCCAAGGTCTTTACGGATGACCTCTCCACATAGTAGAAGTAAGTGGATAAGGTTGTGGAAGCATACTCGGGTATCTTCTCCTCACCTACTGAGGTACCTTTTCACTGTCAGGTCAAGCACCCCATCGATATGACCCCTGGTGCACCGCTACCCAATGGGCCAGTGTACTGCTGCTCTATGTTAGAGAATGAGGAGATCAAGCAAAAGATCCAAGAACTGCTCCATGAGGGGGACATCTGTCCCAACTCATCACCTTGTGGGAGCCCACTTGTGATGGTACAGAAGAAATATGGAACCTGACAACTTTGCATTAATTATCGGGCCCTGAATAAAATCATAGTCAGAAACCAGTACCCGATTCCTCGAATTAACGACTTCCTTGATCAGCTCACAGGGGAAAAATAATTTAGTAAGATTGATTTGAAGTCTGGCTACCACCAGGTCCTGATAGAATAGACATATGTATGGAAGACATCCTTCAAGTCAAAGGAAGGTCTTTTCAAATGGTTGTTCATGCCCTTCGGCTTGAAAAATTATCCAACCACTTTCATGAGGATGATGGACGATATCCTTTGACCATGCACCAATACTTTTGTAGTGGTGTATCTGGATGACATTCTCATTTACAACAATATTTGGGTAGAACACTTGCAACATATTTAGTATGTTTTGCACACCTTATGGCAGCACAAGCTATATGCCAACTTGCAAAAATGCTTCTTCACCATGGACATGGTTCATTACCTGGGCTACATCGTTGATCAACATGGTGTACATGTGGATCCATCCAATACCAAAGTCATCCGTGACTGGCCAGCCCCAACCACACTCACTGAGCTTTGGAGCTTCTTGGGCCTCGCCAATTTCTACCACAGGTTCATGTTGGGATTCTCCCATATTGCATGCGCCCTCAGCCAAGTAATGAGGGGTGGTGGTAAGAAAAAAATTGTGTGGGGTTGGTCCCAAAAACAAGCGTTCGATGATTTGAAGAAATGTTTGTGCTCAGCCCCAATACTTTCACTACCGGACCTGCAACAACCCTTTGAGATCGAGACAGATGCTTTAGACTATGATGTGGGCACTGTTCTTACTCGGCACGGCCACCCTGTGGCCTATCATAGTGAGACACTATCAGATGTTGTATGTAAGTACCGCAGGTTCGTGTTACGAGGAAAATCTCTCTATGGAAAGGGGTAAACCAAAACAGATGGAAATGACTGCAAAAATAAACTCTAATCCCAGTTATGCTATGTAAACAAATATGATCTAAAGAGAAGATAAAGTGCCTACCTCGTCCAGACGTTCGATGAATTCCACCATTGATCACTTGACTCAAAGCAATACACCTACAACTTGTCCTCAACAACCAAGAAACACAAGCATATGATGGTAATATATAAAGTTAGCACATTCAATAGCATAATCCATCAACATTCATAACAAATATTCCCATGGAATAACAATTAAAATATTTTCAAGATACTGATTAGACGAGAAAAGAGTATTTCTATTAAAACATAATCAACATAAGTGAATGAATTACAAACTTCTATGTTAGCACAGTTTAGAACCGAGAAACTAAGTTCCTTCCAGTTGGGCCTCCATCACTTCAATCCTCCACCAAAGGCAAGCTCATATAAGAGAGACAATGAGGTTCTCAATCAAGTAGGGAAGAGATTGGGGGATGAACAATGTGTTCAGACTTAAAAGGACAAAGGGATGTAGACTCAATATAAAGTGAATAATTTCTCCAGAGTAAATTTTCTCTCAAAGTTGAATTGTTCTCCTCTTTTCCATAGATTAGATATGGCCCATTTATAGCCTTCAAATGGAAATGAAGGGTCGAGTCAGAATGTTTGCAGTATGTGGAAGGTCAAGGATCATGGATACCATGGCGTGATATGGAAACCCGACACTATTTTTTAATTATGGGCACAAAACCTGATGTACGTGAGTTGTAATGGTGAAAACAATGTATACGCATGTTGTATAATAGTTGGGGGGTGTATATGTGGAAAAATATTATTTTTAACTCTAGTATTTGCAAAGAGGGACTTCAAGTTTGCATAGGGAAATGGAAAAAGGCCTTCTAAGCACATTTGCATAGGGTGAGGCAAATCTTGCTATAACAGATGCCCCCTAATATGTGAGGTAAGAGGAGTATCTGTGATGGCCAAAATACATTATAATACCCAGAAGTGGAGTAATGGAGACCCAGCTAGAAGAAATAGTTGCTCATGAGAATATTACAATCTGTATTGATTTTGAACACATGGTTGCCAATTTGAATTACACTGCAGATCCATTTGAAAATATACCAAACGGTTGTTCATGGCTATGAGTAGGGAATACAAAGGTGGATATATGCCAAAGGCTATCATAGTCACTAACATGGCCCAGTAAAACCAGTCTCAAAATCAATCTGAAGATATTTGTATACAATAGAGTAAAATCTGATCTCCCATGATCGCTGAAGTCACATAGGTACTGGTCCAATGACAGATAGCAACAACTCAGGAAAGCTACGACTACAAACTGATGTCTCCAAGTCTTCTACACGATCCGCCAAAGGTAAAAGTCTACATAATGTGAATAAAGGAGTTGAGTTCGAACAAAATGAGATTTCGTTTGATTACCCATCATTAAGGTATACCGTTAACAAACACAATACAACCTACCGATAATGAAAGTAGGTATCAAGGCACCGAGTACATTCTTACAGGTGTGAATAAAGGTGTCGTGGTCAAACACTAGAAGAATCCATCGATCATGGGACATTGATGTATTCCCAGTTGTTGATGGAGAGAGAACCTGCCACTAATGACTGCAAGCCTCTAGGTACTCATAGGACTCTAGGTCTCGTTTCCATAGTAGATGGGTTGAATTCGATGGAAGGAGACCCATTTAAAGGAGAGCATTAAGGCATCGCTCATAATTCAACACGAGGTACAAAGTAGAAGATTAATGATTTGGAGGAAATCGGATGAAGAACATGTTCACGAACCAACAACCCTATGTGTCTTTCACATGTGCCAAATGCAAGAAGAACATGAAAAAGACACTCTGAATAGCAGCCAATAAGGAAAATTGCTGACAAAGGCAAGGAAACCACCAATAAAGCTAATAGAATCCAAGACACTACACGAATCCCACTGTGTCAATAGATTTCTTATTGTCGAATAGAAGGGAAACCCCCCAGTCAACAACCAATGATGGAATGTCGACTGTTGGGTTCAAGGTTACCTACCAATGATGAAAATAGGACTAGGATGCATGATAGGACTACAGTTTCATGTAATTCTGAGACATATTAAGGGTATAGCCGACATGAAAAGTCAAGATTTTTTAGGAATGGCAGACATAGGTTGATAGACATCCTTTGAACAAGAGCATGAGACATATGGAAGAATCTGGCAGCATAGACTCAATGATGAAAATTTGAGATGCAGGAGGCATGAATCAAACTCTCCATAGGGACTGAAAGAGTAACTAGTCGAGGGAGTAAACTCTAAGTAACGAGCTCATCTTGCTAAGGTCATGATAAACCCAAAATTTTGATGACAAGTGGACTCAAAAGTTTTGTGCTCTATTCAAAGTCGACATGACTGCTGCTAATATAAGATAATATTCCTTCTCCACCCATCTTTTTTTTTTTTCATAGTCAAATGAATGCTATGATACAGAGGAGGAAACAAGTGTCACAAGTAAGCAACTAGTTACAGTGGTGCAACATACCTATGCTCAATGCAAGGAGGTGCATGTGGGAGATGGACACTCGGGGAAAGTTTACCTCTTGTGTATAGGGTGTCAGGATGAAAAGGATATAAACATGGCTTTGCTTGGCTAATGATGCAAATTCCTAAGGTGATAGGCTTATAATGCCAAAGCGAGAACCGACAATAGGCTCAATACTACAAGTAAGAGAATGAGATCCAATTACAACTTAATGCCAAAAATGTCCTTTTTCGTAATCTTAGTCTACTTGGTTTGAAAAATGGGTAAAATTACACCAAATAGATGTCCTTTCAAATCCAATTTACAAGTGTGAAAGAGACAAGTTCACTCGGTAATCTTTTCGCTTTTTGAGAGAGTCGGAAAAAAGCTTAAACCAGACTCATTGGGAGTCCTCTAGGTACAGGTCAGCATGCTTATGAGAAATAAATGAGGTTCAAACATAAAGTCAAGTATTAGCTACAAGGGACTCCCGATCCTACGGAAAAAAATCTGTGCATGGGCATCGAATGGAGCAGGGGATCTAACTAGGGTACCCATATTTGGTAAGTATCTACCATTCAATAACAACACCTCTAGTTGCAGATAGAAGGTTTTGTGTCGCTATTAAATGGGTCTGTACCTAAGGCATATGAGTGGCAGTCATAGGATGATGCAAGCATGCATAATGGATTGGTGACCTATCCTATATGTTGGATGACGAAAATACTTGTCCAAAGTTACGAACGGGCGACAAGGCGCTAAAAACCGCAAGAATCCCAGGATAAAAACACCAAAAACCAACTCTGTCCACTGTCGTATTAGTCCATTAGGCCAAAATATTAGACAATACTATGTAAAGTGGGTAAATGTTTTCTATAAATAGTAAAAAAAAAACAATTTTACTATACCATCTGTATTTTTTACCCAAATAGTGCATTTTAGAACAAATTGCCCTCGAATTTCAACTGTTGATTGCGGGAGCCACGAGTGACGGAATCAAAAACCGTCTGGACCAGGTAATTCATCTTTCTCCTCTCTTTATTTCTAGTGGATTAAAATTTGCAATTAGGTCTCCTTTTTTTAGTATTTTAGGGTGCAATTTAGAAGCTAAGGTATACGTGGGCTATAGATCATCGGGTCGCATTTACACATACCTATAAGTGACTGTATGCAAAATAGCTAGCGTATAAGAATCCCTATACTTGATTTTGTAAACTGTATCTCACGTACATGTCTATGGATAAGGTTTTTTAGATGTTGCTAACTCAAAAAATGGTTTGAATCTTGCAGGATGGTGCTAGAGTGGAGATAAAGAGAGCATGAAGAGGTGGATGTTGCACTGGAGAGAGATATAGGGGCCCAAATGTCCTTAAAAATATGTGGGCTATACAAGTTTTGGGATATCAAAGGTATGAGGGCTCAAGTGAGATTGCTTTAGCTTCTTGTGAACTACTGGGATCCGGATACTGAGACCTTCAACCTTGATGGATGACCATTGAGGATTGAAGTTGAGGATATGTACTTTTTGACTGGATTTTCGCGTCGGGGTGAGGTGTTCAACCTAAATATTGGGGAGAGGGGAGTGGCATGAACATAGAGGATTGCATAGCCACTCATTACATTGTAGGGACTAAGAAGGTAGGGAGCCAACTCTCGATCAAAGTGATCAACAATCTGAACCTCAATATTGTTGTCCTAATGTTGACACGGATCACAAGGTCAGCCTCTTTGCACCAGGAATCAATGCCAATTATGTTCTATTCAGTGGAGTGATTTTGACCCACGATTTACGACTGGTGCACCTCACTATTGGCCAACATGAAGAGCCAGCTGATAGACTGCGAACTAGGTAGAAAGAGGAACTTCGGGTTCGTTTCTATCCTGTGTAGTTTTTTCTTCGAGGGGGTTCCAGGCTTGGGCCCTAGAGTTGATATTGTTCTGCATGGACCTCACGATCTAGCCATGGAAAAGTGGACTGAGGTGATGAGGTGGAAGGAGGGTGGTAGGGTGTCAACTCCCTACAACGATGAGTTTTTCTTCTGTGGAGTCGGCAGGTGATGGCTCTGGAGGACTACCCTTACGCAGGGATTGAATTCATAGGAGATCCAGACATATCGTTACCACGAGGTTCCGCCTACAGAGACATAGGTATGCCAAAGTTTTCTGAATATTTCATTTTTTTGTATTTTTGTATATGAAAACAAAAATATTTTTGGATGATGTCAAGTACTAACTAAACATGTGTGTGATGCAGACGTGGGTCCACGACGACTATACGGACTTCCACGACACCGGCGGAGGCACCGGGGGGATGAGATAGTGGGAGGGGACCCTGATAGAGTTCTTCAAAACGTGCAGGACAACCTATCTCATTTGACATAGAGGATTTCCATGATTCAGGTAGAGGATCTGTCAGAGGAGATGCAGCGACAGGTGGTGGGTGTGCCCCATGCTTGGGTATGAATCTTTCGATGTCTCACAAACTCCATAGTATGCTATCATGACACTCATCTGGCGTCGCAAGAATAGATGTCGTGATTACTATATGATCGACCGTATATGTATATTGAGGGTGTGATCCCCAATTTTGTACTATAACATCATATTTTTTGGAGAGATGAAATATATAAAAACATTGATCTTCAAATTTACTTATGTTACAATGTGTACATTGATGAAAATGTTTTCTTTGCTTTAGTCATGTGACAAATTCCAATCTTAAACAAAATTAGCATATGCTTCGGATACATAATTAGAACTTCTAGGTATGTGATGATAAGTAATAAAATCAAAATGTCGTTCCAAAATTCATACTCGTAATAATCAATCGAGTAGATAAGGGTCTCGCACATGGTAACTATCGTTCAACTAACATACTACTAACTGGGAGTCCAGGCGAACTTCTAAAGAGTGAATACCATGTGAAATGGAATCACGTAAAATTTCTATAACAACTCTATACTCGGCCACATTATTCGTGGATGGCCTTAGGAAAACGCCACCTCAAGACACCAGTAGACCCTCAGGTGAGTAAAAAACCCAAGTGGTGGAAGCCAAGTTTCGTTGATTCCGACTGGCCCCATCTGTGAATCCTAAGTAGATCGACGACTCCATTGACATCTGCAAAGCAGGGGAAAACTTGATAAGCAAGTTGAAGATAAAAAAGAGGGAAAACATATATACACTAAAATACATTAGTATACAAAGATTTACGCCCAAGATCGGGGCTCAAGCATAATATATTTTCAAATAGAGCCCATTTCCGGGCTTAGACATCATGTTCCCTTCATAATATTCTAATTGATAAGTTCCTTTTTCTAAGACATGTCGCATGATATAGGGACCATGCCACATGGGTTTGAACTTTCCTTCCCCCAATGGTTCTTTGGCTTGGTCGTATAGAAGGACCAATTCACCCTTGGTGTACTGCCGAAGATAGATAGACTTATCGTATTAGACCTTGACACGTCTTTTATTTGCTTCGATAGTCATGGAGGCATCTCCACGCTTCTCATCTAGACTCTCTAGGTGTATGAGGCATTGTTCAATATCAGAAGTGTCAGGTAGGAGCACAACTGCCAATCTAAGAGAAGGAATTTTTCATTCAATTGGTAGGATCGACTCTACACTGTGCACTAACTAGAAAGGAGAAAAACTGGTGGAATTTTTAACTGAGGCTCGGTATACACGAAGTGATGGGTAAAGCATGATATGTGAGTCAGATTTTCTTAGGATGACAATTTTTTACAAAATGGTCTTGAGGGACTTGTTCACTAACTCTACTTGTCCATTTTCTTGGGGGTAGTAAGGGGAAGAATGACAATGCCTAAACCCCAATTTTGATGTTAATTCTTTCATTGTTTCATTATGAAAGTGGTTGCCATGATCAGTGACAATCTCACTCAGGATTCCAAACCTGGATATAATTTTATTGAATATGAAGAAGGAAACAGTCTTACCATCAGATCTAACTCTAGGCATGGCCTCGTCCAACTTAGTAAGGTATTCTACGACCAATATAATATGTTGATTCCCCCCAGCCAAATTTGGGTTGCAATCCACAAAATCCACCCCCCACTTGGTGAAGGGACTGACAGTAATGTCTGGATGGAGAGGGGATGGATGGGAGAACATTTTTCGAGTGAACACCTAGCAAGGGTGACACTTCTTAACCTCTTCGACGCAATCTTTAAAAACAGACGACCAAAACTAATCGGCTCACAAAATTTTATGGGTTGTCGCAAGCCCGGATAGATGACCACCACAAGCCCCACTGTGGCAGTCATTTAGAATAGACTCATCTTCTTCGTGATTCAAACAATGATGCAAGATATTGTCTAATCCTAAGTGATATATAGTGTTGTCGACGATAAGGCAGTTCTTAGCTTGGTATCGTATACGTCGTTGGTCATCTCGCGTGAGATGTTGAGGGAACTTCAAAGTTTGAAGATAGAAAAAAATATCTCCATACCAGGGGTCCTATGATGAGACAAGGAAAATGTGTTCATCTGCAAATGAATCAACATGAATAACATCCTCATCTAACCAAGGGAAGTCAGATATTAACTCTGTAAAAGCTAGTGATTTTTTGGACTTCGTAGAAGAGAAATCGAGATCAAATTCTTGTAGAATGACAATCCATTTATTTTACTTCACCCCTATGATACGTCTAGTAAGTACATATTGAAATGGATTGACATCGGAAACCGTAGTAGTTTTTCAAAGAAATATATAGTGTCATAATCGTTGAACTACGTGAACGACAACCAAAGCTAGCTTTTCAACATTAGAATATTTGAGTTGAGGGCTGACTAAGTTTCAACTAAGATAGTAAATGACGTGTTCATGGAGCTCATCATCGTCCTGAACCAACACCATACCAATCGTCTCTTTGGACGCGGTGACATAAAGAAAGTAATCTCTATCATAGTATGGAGACTTCAGCAGAGTCGTCGATACCAAGGCTTTCTTCAAAGCATCGAAGGATTCCTGGGCTCGCTCATCCCAGATAAAAGGAGTGTCCTTATTTAAGAGATGCATGTAACCATTAGTAATATTGGCATATTTCACTATAAACCGTCGTAAAAATTTAGCTTTCCCCTGTAAAACTTGAATTTTACGAATAGTGTGCAGGGGAGGCAATCGAAGTATTTCCTCAACCTTTAACAGATATACCATGATCCCAGTCTCAGAGACTAAAAATCATAGAAGTCGACTTGATCTAATGCAAAAGATGGATTTATGAGGGTTCAAACGGATGCGATAATGGCAACATATTTCAAAAACTATCCTAAGGTGTTTAGGGTGACCCACTCTCTTACGGGAGTGAGTAGCAATATTGTTGAGATAGGCTTCAAATATATGCTTGAGATCGTGAAATGCGAAGGTCATAGCTCGTTGGAAGGTTTCTCTGGAATTCTTAATGCTGAAAGGCATCTTCCGGTATGCGAATGTTCCCCAAAGGAAAATAAATTTCATCTTATGTTGGTCCTCAGGCTTAATCTTAATTTGGTTATACCCTAAAAATCCATCCATAAAAGAAAAAACTTTGCTTCCCACACATTCATTGAGAATTTGATCAATGAAGGGTGTCAGGAAGTTGTCTTTGGGATAATATTTATTCAGGTCATGAAAATCCATGCATACACGGATGGTTCCTTTCATAGGAACAGGATTGGATACCCATTCAATCAAGGGAACCGGGTAGATAAAGCCAACATTAATAAGTTTCTCTACCTCTGCCTTAATAGCAGGGGCCTTCCTACGATTGACATCTCTAAGTCATTTTCAAACAGGCTTAGCATCTAGGTAGGTTTTAATCTCATGTTTGACAATTCAAAGATCGATTCCCAACATCTCTTCATATGACCGGGTGAATACATCGCAGAATTCTTTGAAGAGCTCGGTGTAGATCAAAATTTCTTCCGGCGAACAATCTGCACCGATGTATACATTTTCAACTTTGTCAGGAATATGAGATATATTGATCATGATGGTAGGAGAGATACTCACCATGTTTCCTTCGGCATAAATGTCGTGCATATCAAGTGGAACTACAATGTGACCGACTATCTCGCTCAAGGTAGCTCTAAAATCATCTTGTTCGATTCTGGAAAGCTCTGGGAGAAAATAAGAGTGATGATGCATATCATCCCATGGCATGTCATATCCATTCATGGCCTCTATGATAGCTTCATCCAAAGGTAAATTCTCATCGAGGAAGTCATGTGAACAAGACAATGAAGTGGCCCATGTGAGATATAGAACATGATCCTCTTCGTCTGTCTGCGAGGTAACAGGATTTGGATCGATGAAAGAGTCAAGAACAACCTGATACACTATCTCTGCTGCCGATAGTGACATGTCCATTCCAGTGTGATTTACCTTCACAAGATGCAGTGGAGGAAGGTAGTGTCCAAGGATCATTAAAATATGAAGTGCGGAAAGGAACGTACCTCTTTGACGAAACAGACCTACATGACATGGCATATATATGATGAATTGGTGCCATGAAGTCGTAGGTACCCATAAGGGATGAATACATTCTGACATCGATATTATTAGTTGTCAGCTGAGAATTGCTGATCACAGGGATCGATGGTCCAACCGATGCATTGGGGCTAGCGTATGCAAAGGACAATTGGTCGATCATAACAATCTTCCCATCATGAGGAAATCAAATATTGTGGAATACAGACGATGCGATTGCAGACATAGCATAAGTCCAATTGTGTCCTAGTAACAAGTTATATTCAAGAGGGTCATCAACCACCTCGACATCCACCTCTATCGTCTTCCCACCTAACTAGACCAAGAAGTCAGGAAGAATACCGTGATGGCGGAAGGAACGACCGTAAAAAAAATTCAACATGGTCGGAGATTGAGAATGGGTTGGAGAGCCGAGGGCTTTCCAATAGACTAGGGACATCACAAATGTTGCAGTGGCTTCATCAACAACAGTACGTTTGATGGTATACCTTGAGTAACCCACGTGGATTTTGAATGGCACATGGTAAGGCAAGAGAGGTTTCACATCCAAGATGTCAAACTTGATAACTTTAGAGCCACAAGGATCTAGAGATACTAATGTAGATAGCAAGGCATTCCTCTGTGAAGGACACATCTGGAGTAGCGCCGGAGCCAACATCGCACAAGGGGTTTGACCCAGATCTTCAACAATAGAGTAATTATGGAAGGCTCTAGCATTAGGATTGTGGGTAGAGAGCATGAGTACTCCTTTCGGAATATGAGATGGGGGCTCTGGTTTTTTATCTATAAAGGCATCTCCAGAGGAGGGGGAGACTATAGACAAGGTACAGTCTATGAATAACTATAATTGTGAGACTGAGTGGCTACATTAACCTCAGATTTAACCATATTGATGCATAGATGGCCACCATCTTGCATCGGTGGGTTTTGACTCCCACTCACCGCATTTCCGACATTCAAGGAGATCTAGGCCATCTGTTGATTATGTGGAAAAGGATTAGTCAGCACAATGGGTGGTAGATATAAAAGCCTCACAGCTTCCACAAGTTTGGGACATAATTGGGTAAGTTTGTTGTTTGTACAAAGATTGTAGGGAAACTTCACCTTCCACCTTTCTTTCTTTCCCTCACCAGCATTATTATTCGACTTCTCAACCATTGTCCTTGGGTTTATTATTATTATTCCCACCCTTGCGATTGTTACCACGTCCTTCTTTTTTATTCCCTCTTGGTTGTTGGTTACCATTCGGGTTAGTCTACAACTACACAGAATGTACATCCTTCGAGTGAGTGGGAGTGGAGGACACAGTCAAAGATGGCCCTCCTACAGACTGGTTTAGAGACAATTCTTTCAACTGGATTATCACCAAGTCTACAGATTTCACATTGGAAGAGCCTACAATTTTGTCGGCATGAGGCTCGAGCTTTTGTCTAGGGTCATAGTTTGACCTCGGTGCATCATAGTTTGGCCGAGTGCCACATACGTTTCAGGTGGGCGGCAAATTTTGGTTGCATTTGCAGAAAGAACGCCTTATTGGACCCCATCACAAGCTTCTCCCACTCTGTTATGGGTCGTACACCATCACCAAGGTTGTGGGTGATAATGCTTTTGAGCTCAACATTCCTCCTCTCCTTGTTTTTCACCCAGTGTTCAACATGGATCTCCTTCGACCTTATTTCCCACCATTACTAGACACCTCAGAGATAGAAGAACAACTTACACCAACAGAGCTCAACCCCAACTACATACAACAAGAATCTAGTGACCATATTGTGGAAAATCAGTTCAAGGGAACTTGCCAGCAAAGGATCGAGCTTTATCGAGTTGTCAAAGCAGGGAAGCTCCTGCACCAAGGCAAGTTGATCACCTGGGGCCAAATTCAACAGAAATTTCCTCATCTAATGGGGGGACTCAACGTAAAGGATACCATTTCTTCCTAAGGGGTTAGGATTGATCCAGATGGATTTCAGCAGCCTCCCACCTATTCCAACTGGCTCATTTTGGTAGTTTTTGAGTTTGACAATTTTTTCCTAGTTTTCGAGTCCATGACTTTCGGGGTTGTTTTGAGGCCCTAAACACCGTTTTTAGGGCTCTCCAAGGTGAAGATGTGTGGGGCTTGCAACATGAAACATGTGTATTTGTCGGATAAACCTTTCCAATGGGCTATCGTGCACCTAAAACGAAGATCGTATGAAAAAGCTACGACCCCAGGAAGTTGATGTACTAACTTACCCAAACGGGGCCCACATGACTTTTGGTGCTTCATATCCTAGCGTTAGGTTTTTGGATGTCTAGGGTTTTTTAAATTCTTGTTTATTGTAAAAAATCCTTGAGAGCCTCATTTTAATCATCTTGTGGCGAATGAGTGCAACTGTCACATCTCTTCTCAGAGATAAGTCGCCACCATTCTAGAAAGCTTGTTTTCTGCTGCATTTTACAATTTCGGCTTATTTCCTTATTGAATAGAAACCAGTTTTATTGTATATCTATTATTCTGTGTTAAGCATATTTTGATAAAAATCTTTATTCATTTAGTTCTTCTCATAAAATCCATATCACCGGAGTCGAATACTCTTCATAACGAGGGGGGGCACTCCTAGCCCCCCTTGGGACACCCCCCCCCCCCGGGAAATCATTCGATGCAAATTCCCACAGAGAACAATACTAGGGAGGGATATTCAGGGATAGTCATCAAATATAATTCACACCCCCACACACATGCAAATAATATAACACCTACCCAACATTCTCAACATTTGAAAAAATGTCTAGGTAGTAACAATGATATTAAACATCAATTCATGATCATCCAATAGAAAATTGGTTTGTTGTTACAACTAATATTCAATGATAAAAAGGTGGCATGGACTTAATAACAAGMATCACCCTTAAACCAAGGGGATTTATAGAAGAAATCATAAAGTTCATGTAAATTATATGTTATGGTTATGATAATAGGCTTTGCCTTGCCTTGCCTTTCCAAGCCATGGTATGGTATGGTATGATATGCCTTGGTATGGTATGGTAT
>JZKD02S0789915.1:274544-285512 GCA_000966675.3 Picea glauca | reverse complement strand
TGTCTAGGTAGTAACAATGATATTAAACATCAATTCATGATCATCCAATAGAAAATTGGTTTGTTGTTACAACTAATATTCAATGATAAAAAGGTGGCATGGACTTAATAACAAGCATCACCCTTAAACCAAGGGGATTTATAGAAGAAATCATAAAGTTCATGTAAATTATATGTTATGGTTATGATAATAGGCTTTGCCTTGCCTTGCCTTTCCAAGCCATGGTATGGTATGGTATGATATGCCTTGGTATGGTATGGTATCATATGTTATGGTATGAATTTCCATGCCATGCCTTGCATTTCCTTGCCATGGTATGTTATGGTATGCCTTACCATGTCATGTCGTGCCTTCCCTTTCCTTGCCTTGGCATGGCATGGTATCCATTGTCTTTCCATGGTATGGTATGGTATGGTATGGTATGGTATGATATGTCTTGCCTTGCCTTGCCTTGCCTTGCCTTGCCAAGCCATGGTATGATATGGTATGGTATGCCTTTCCTTGGTATGGTATCCGTGGCATGGTATGGAAAGGTATGGTATGGTATGCCTTGTATTTCCATGCCATGGTATGGTATGGATGATATGGTATCCTTGGCATGGTATGGTATAACACCTTTTATTACATTTATGTCATAATTTTCATCCCCTTAGGCCTATCATGTCTTGAATATTGTAGGGTTGTCATGTGTCATCTTGCAATTCAGCATGCATTTGTTATCTAAACCCTAGTTAAAGCTTGCATTTTTATCCCCCTTTCATTTAATGATTACTTGTTTTAAGAGTTGTTATATGTGTCCTTGTATCTCCTTGCCTTATCTTGCCTTGGCTTGCCTTGCCATGCCATGCCTTTCCTTTGCATGCCCTACCATGTCATGCCTTTCATTTCCTTGCCTTGCCATGTCATGCCTTGCCATGCCATTTACTTTCCTTTCCATTCCTTTCCTTGCCATGCCATTATTTTCCTTTCCATGCCTTTCTTTTCCATGCCATTCCTTTCCATATCATTCCTTTCCATGCCATGCCTTTCCATACCATGAATTTCCATGCCATGCCATGTCATGCCTTCACTTTCCATGCCATTCCTTCCCATACCATTCCTTGCAATGCCACACCTTGCCATACCATTCCATACCATGCCTTGCCATGTCTTCACTTTCCATGCATTTCCTTCACTTGTCTTGCCTTGCCTTGCATTAACTTATCATTCCATCCCATGTCATGCCTTGACTAAATGAACAATTTTAATACGTAAATGAACAAGTTTAATACGTAAATAATGCTTGTACTAAATGAACAAGTTTAATACATAAAAATTACAATCAAAGGATTCATTAAGCATGTAATTCTACAACTTGTTATCCCATATATCTTATATAAAAATAATTTCATGAGAATTTCAATGTCTTAACATAATATCTCTTTATTCATATATCTAAGGTATCATATATTTGTCAAACATGGATTATCATAAGTAAGAGTATTTACCTAGACCTAGATGAGGCATAGTGCAATTTCTGAAGAGGCGGTCGATTTTCAAGAATACTTTGCCGAGCATTTTTGGGTAGTGTAATCACGTGGGCCTTGGCCAAATAGACTTGCGGGAGCTTACAGAACTCTGTTATGCCGCTTGGTTTGGATTTTATGCCCTCGTATCAAATTGGCCAGGTTTCCTTAAATGGCTCGAGGAGGCAAGTCGCAACTCGTGACAAAAATCAAATCGAGACTCAGATGGATGAACCATCAATTTCATAGGATCCAGAGCACCATGTTTCAGCCAGTGGGTCCCCTGCGCTATCATTCTATCCACCAAAAAACCATTTGTTGGAGTATCTTCGGCATTATGGTTTTTCTCAATGAGGCATAGTGCAATTTATAAAGAGGAAGTTGATTTTCAAGAACAATGTGTCAAGATTTTTTGGGTAGTGTAGTCACATAGGCCTTGGCCAAACAGACTTGTGGGATCTTACAGAACTCCATTATGTTGCTCGATTTGGATTTTATTCCCCTGGACCAAATTGGCCACATGTCCCTAAATGGCATGGGAATGCATGACAAGGCAAGGCAAGGAAAGGCATGGGAAGACAAGGAAAGGAAAGGCATGGCATGGGATGACATGGTAAGAAAAGATAATTCATGGCAAGGCATGGGAAGGAATGGCAAGGCAAGGCATGGGAAGGAATGACAAGGAATGGCATGGGAAGGAATGGAAAGGAAAGACAAGGAATGGGAAGGCAAGGAAAGGAAAGGAAAGGAAAAGCATGGCATGGTAGGGTAGGGAAAGGAAAGGCAAGGCAAGGCATGGCATGGAAAGGCATGGAAAGGTAAGGCAAGACATGCGAAGGCATGGAAAGGCAAGGCAAGGAATGGGAAGGCATGTCAAGGAAAGGCATGGGAAGTCATGGTGTTGGCACAAGGGCAGACCCAGGGTTCAACTCTTACAGTGCACCAAAAAACCCTAACTACTGGCCCTTTTGACAACACCTATGAAGCAGATGCAGTCTCACCTAAAGTAGCAATAGGGGGTTGCAAGACACAGGTGTCTACAACAAGGGGAAATGCAAAGTGGATCCAAGGAAAAAACACACAACAATATAGTTATTCTTTATCTCCCTTAATCCTACTACGCAAGTTATATCTCAGATCTAACACAAGCATGCAATAACAGTGTAATAGAAATCAAAAGAACACAACATCAATCACACAGAACAACAAGATATACGTACTTCAGCCTCTCACTAGGGATACATCCACAAAACTGTGTTTCTTTATATATTAAATGGAAACACATAGTTATATTTATGCACTTAGCTTGCATATCTCTTTCTCTTTCTCGTCTTCTCCCTCCTCCATGCACACCCAGCTGCAGGGTTGATCATCGCACCCAGCTGAAGATCTTACAATACAGATTCAATACACTTCTCTCACTCAACAACAACAATAATTGACACCCATTAACCATAATCACATAAGAGAACCCATCCCAAGTCCTCTAGACCTTTATTTATACATTACATGGAAACATTCTAGGTGTCGAAACACTAGATCCAAACCCTAGGTCTAAAACCCTAGGTCAACTTGACCCATGCTTTCAGGGCTTCACTAACCTATCTTTCCTTCTTTCTCGCTAGGTGCTCCAAAGTGCTCGTTGATGTCCTTTTCCACTTGCTGAGTTGTCCATGATCCATCTTCCTTGCTTATCTGTCTTCCTTGAACTTCTCATTCAACAACTCATTTTCCCTTACTTCGCTCCTTCTTTTCCACTTCCTTGACCACTTCGAACCATTATTAGTCAATGTGCCTTCCGTGTAGCTTGTACTTCGTCTTTTATTTTCCTTTTTCTTCGGTTTCTTCCTTAATCCTTAACTAAGGGCCAACAACCCCTCGACACTCACCTATGAGTCGTCCTGATTCATTGCAAGACTGGACCTTCTGTATCACTTCAACTGTAGACTGCGCGGAGCAGCCTAGTCTTTCTACTCTGTCCCTCCCTATTATGTGCAGACTATCTTTTCTTTGTATGGTACCCAGTTTCAACTTCACCTGGTACCTAGACCCTTCTTCTTATGCTTTTACTGAGAGTTGCGAGGCAATTGGATGTCATAATACAATTTCAACCGTCTCATGTTTACCAAACCTTCTTTCCATTCTCCATTAAGGGTCTTCAACTACGCAACTCCTCCTTCTATAACATAGGCAACATCATATGGCCCAAGCCAATGTGTTATGAACTTCCATGGATGCTTCATGAACTTTTTGTCATGTACCAATACCATATCTCCTTGCTTGAATGCTTTCTTCTTGATATTTCTGTCATGGTAGGCCTTTTCTCGATCCTTCTGTACCTATTGATGAAATCTTGCAATAAACCTTTCTTCTTCCAGTTCTACCAACTGCGCAAGCCTATCTTGCACAGCACCTGTGTCATCCATATCTGTAAATGCTGCAATTCTTAAGCTAGGAACCAAATATTCCATAGGTACCACGGATTCTAGGCCATAAACTAGCTTAAAGGGGGTCTGCATTGTCATCTTCTTGTAAGTGGTTCTATAAGCCCATAACATTGTTGGTACTCTCAAATCCCAATCATCTCTATTCACACTACAAATCTTCATTAGCGTTGTCTCTAAGATCTTATTGAAATCTTCAACTGTACCATTCATCTGTGGGTGGTACGGGGTGTTCTTCTGATGGTAACTTCAAATTCCTAAGTCGAGGCTTTAATAGTCTTATTAATAAAGTGTGTACCTTGATCACTCATAAGGGTCTTCAGGCATCCAAACATGGTTATGATATCATCAAATATGAATCGTGCAGTTGTAGTTGCACTATAATCCTTAACTTCACTTGCTTCTGCCCATCTAGTCAAATACTCTATCGCAGTGATGATGTAACAAGCTCTTGTGCGCTTTCCTGGTGGGTTGATAGGTCCCACAAAATAAATGGCCCATTTCTCAAATACTTGTAAAGTGAGTTGAGGTGCTAAATGCATATCATCTCATCTGGAAGGCTTCCCAACTCTTTGGCATATATCCCAGGCTTTGTATTATTCCTTAGGATCCTTGTGTAGAGTGACCCACCAAATGCCAGCTCTAATAACCTTCAGCATTGTTGCTTTCCCTGCATAGTGTCCACGTGCGATGCCTTCATGTGCTTCTTCCAGAATCAGTGGTCTTTCTTCCTCCATAACACATCTCCTCAAGATCTCATTGGGTCCCATCTTATATAGTTGTCCAGCTATAAGTGAAAAATCCGCAGCGTGAACTATCATTTGTTTCTTATGAATAATTGTATATTCACGGGGTGCCATTCCTGTAGACAGGACCTGGACTATCTCGGCGAAGTGATCATCAACCTTTCTGATGGCCAGCAATTGTGCATATGGTAGTGTATCCTCCAAACTGGTAGGTTCCTCTCCATGCTCTAATCTGGACAAGTGGTCAAGTCCCTTGTTCATTCTCCCTGGCTTGCCCACAATCTCAAAATCATATTCTTGGAATAACATTAGCCACCTGCATATTATTCCCCCCAACACTGGCTTGTTGACTAGGTATTTCAACGTAGAGTGATCAGTGAACATCTTAAAATGTCCTCCCAACAAGTAGTGTCGAAACTTCTACAATGCGTACACCATGGCTAAACCTTCTCTCTCAGTGGCAGTGTAATGTATCTCAGCTATAGAGAGCTTCCTGCTATCAAAGGCTAACAGGTGGTCAATATCTCCTTCTCCTAGTTGTGCTAACACTGCTCCTAATGCAATATATGATGCATCGACATGCACATGGAATTCCTTACTCCAATCTTGGAAAACCAGAATAGGCGCAGTGACCATTTTTTGTTTTAGTGTGTCGAAGCTCTGCTGACATTCCTTTAACCATTGAAACTGGCAATATTTATTTAAAATATTTTCCATGGGTGTTGTTATCTGTGCATAGCCCTTGATGAACTTTTTGTAGTATCCAATATGTCCTAGAACAGTGCACAGCTATCTAACCGAAGTAGGAGGAGGTAGATCAACAATGATGGAAATCTTGGAAGGATCTACCAGCAACCCCTTCTTACACACAATATGGCCTAGCAACACTCCAAAGGGTGAAAAGAAGATACACTTCTTCAGGGTCAGGGCAATCTAACATTGACTACACTTATCCAACATTACTCTTAAACATTCAATATGATTTTTCAATAAGCTAAAAACAGTCCAATCATCAAAATATGCTTCCAAAAAATTATGTAAGAATTCCTTGAATGCTTCAACCACCACCCTAGAAAAGATGGTTGGTGCATTCTTCAATCCGAAAGGCATCACTGTGTATTGGAAAGAACCCCATTCAATTGCAAATGTGGTCTTATCTCGGTCTTCCTTGGAAATCCTTATCTAATGATAACCTAAAAATCCATCTGTGAAGGAGTGAACTTCTCGTCCTCCCACATTATCTAACACTTCGTTGGTAAATGGTGTAGGGAATGGATCATGTAAACATGCATCATTCAATTTCATTAAATCTACACAGATTTTGATCTCTCATGTCTTCTTATCCTGGACCACCATAGGGTTGATCCATTCTGATTCTTCAACAGGTTCTATGATTCCTGCTTCCATCATTCTGTCTAATTCAATATTGACTTTTTTCTTATATTTGGGATTCAGTCTGTAGGGTCTCTGCTTGACTTGCCTTGCATCAGGTTTCAAGGGGATCTTAAATTATCCCATGGGCCCTTTAATGCCCTTCATGTCTGTGAACTTGGTTGGAAACAAGTATTGATATTCATCTAGTAATTTTGTGATCTTGTCAATAGTGGCATCATCCCAATAATATCCAACGTTTGTGAGATTAGGTGCTTTCTCTGTTCCAATATTTACTTTCTTGATTTTGATTGGTTGTCCAATGAAAGGTAGTTTGACTCCTGGTTCTTCAATGTCTCTCTATCCTTCAGTTTTTGCGATGTTCACACTCCTAGGATCATCATCTTCATCAACAATTATATTGTAACAAACTTGCAATTTATGAAGAGGTGCAATCCATTCATCCTCTTCTTTCTCAACAGGGAGGTTAGGTGCCTCCTCAAAGACTTTTTGTCTTACAAATTGCAAATCCAAATCTATTTTGGGGTACTGACTTTCAAATAAAAATGTAGCTACAAAGTTCTGAGTCATACCGTACCAATCTGAAGTGATGAGGCACAATTCTGCTTGAAGATACCAATTGATAGGTGTTCTATCCAAAGTGTTAATGAATTTATGCACCCAGTTCTCCTAAGGAATGTTGCTCCAAGCCTCCTCACAACTTCGCACATGGTCCTTCGGACAACTTTGACCTATGTATCGAACTTCGCACCCGTAGACTTGGTCTGAAAAGCGCATTGTCATCAAAGTGTTACATTGCACCCAGTCCGCAATGTTCTTCTTGTGTGTTCCCCACCATCTCATTGGCATTGCTTTAAAGGCTTCATCCAGTGCCAACAATCTATGTTGTACTGGTACAATTTCTTCAAATTCCAAAAAGAAAGTTTCTAAATTATTTAAACCATCAAATGTGGGCAAATTACTTACTTTTGTGCCAATCCAGGGAACTTCCCTAGTCAATCTAGAACACCTCCACACAGAAACTTCATGCATTTTGTTCTTCCAGTTCTCTAGTGCTTCTTCTAAATCTGATGAGCATCCACTTTCACTTCTCTAGCTTAAATTTCCATCTGTCGTAGGATTAATGTAATCTTGTTGCCTTGTTGTCAACTTATATATGTTTTCGAGTTCATAAGCACGGTCTTCTTCTCTGATGGGTTCTGTATATCTGCAACCTTCATCAGGTTCAATAAGTTCAATAACCCTAAGGCCATCACCTTCAAATGTCATTCTTATTTTCTTTAAGTCAATCACAGTGGAATTGTTGAAAGCCCAATCAATCCTAACAGCGCAGGATAAGGACGGCTATCGTCAACTATCTCAATCCGTTCAAAATCTGGAAATGTTCTCACCCCGTCAATGTCCACAGGGACATTCTCTAGCCTCGCAAATGGGCTTACTTCCTATTGATTAGCCATCCTGAGCATGATAGGGGAGTAAATAAACTTAGGTTTCCCCATCAGTGCCCAAGTTTGTTTCGTCATAACATTGACTTTTGACCCTAAGTCGAGGACCACATAATCTATGTCATAGTCACCAATCTGGGCATTAAGGTGTAGTTCCTTATTTTTCCTTTTGTTCCTTGATACTTGATTCACAACCCTACTCAGTATAGGGTCTATTCTCCCAATCTCATACTGTCTGATCAAGTGTTGTAGTTCTTGTACAACTTTCTCATCCTTAATCAAATTAATGCAAGTATATAATAAATCCATAAGTTTACTTACCTCTTTTCCTTCTCCGGGCGAGGGAGAATGATCGAATGCTAGAGGCATTCCACATTCTCTCACTTTTGGTTGTGTCTTTGATGAAGAAGCCTGATCTCTTCCAAATTCTCTTCTTACCTCTTCAAACATCTATTTTTCTTTCCTTAGATCAAACAATTGTTTCTTCTCTGCAACTCTTCTTACCCTTGATCCCTCTGTATTATTTTCTGGGGTCACCATGTCTTCTCCTGTAACAAAGCCACCTCTAGTGATAACAACAACTCTGGGATCCTCCCCATGAGGTTATGCTGAGATTAGTTATACTTGTTGGTTTCCTCCTCGTCTCTCCTGAAGTTTGGCTAACAACACAAGACAATCTTCAATGACATGTTCAAATGAATTGCAGTAGTTGCAAGTGGTACAAGGTTTCTAAAAGTCCCTTTCCAAGTGTCCTGGCTGTACGCAGTTATAACAAATGATCTAACCTCGACCTCAACCCATGCCTCCTCCTCCTCCTCTTCCTCTAAATCCACCACGAGGGTTGAATTTTCCTATTCATGGGGAATTAAACTGCATAGTATTTCCCTTCTGCTGTACTTCTCCTTGAATTCTATATGTATCTCTTGACCTTTCATTCAAGAGGTCATAAGCCTTATAGTCCTTCTCATCATGCCCCACAGATTTACACAATGTGTAGTAAAGAATGGTAGGTGTCTGGACATATTTTTGCATGTAATATCATTCACTGGGGCGATGTCTATTTCTACATACCTCGCACTAGGGTAGAGTAACCTGCTTCAAAGGGCTCAGAGCTCCAGAGGCCAGGTACTCATTAAATAGGGGAAAGTTCTCCTTGTCATGGCCCTCTGACTTGTATATAATACACCAGATGTCTTCTCTTTTATCTTTTCCCTTATCTTGCTTCATATATTTTACCTGCAAAGATAAGCTAGTTAGTTGGCTCAAAATATGACTCATACCTAAGTTGGATTCTCCCATAGGGGTTGATTCTAGTTTCATGGCGATCTCCAACGCCTCAGCCTACGAAGAAACCTTTTGCTGCATAAGAGGAACTCTGATGTGTGGTAAGAGGGCAGCAATGAACCATTCCTTGTTCTGCTCGTCTGGAATATGAAAACGCAAGTGGCATGTCAAGGTTTTAAACCTCTAATCAAACTCCCAAATAGGTTCAGCTACTCTCTTCTTGATTGATTTCAGTTTTGTAATGCACTACGACTCTGACTTAGGTTTCTTGAATTCTGCACTCAACGCAGTCTTGATATCATTCAGTGGTTTAGGTTGTGAAACTCCTTTAACAAACTTAATGTACTAGCTCAATGCATGGTCTCTCAAGGTAGTACTAAATTGATCTCTCTTAACATCTTCGGCACTGACTTGCTTGATAATCCATACAGCTTCGCATAAAAACCAGTGTTGATCAGGATCTTTAGATCCATCTCCTCTAAAGATAGGTAGCCTCATCTCATCTGCCATATATCTTCCTAGGTTTCTTGACTGACTATGTACCGAACTGTTGGTAATAATGCTCTGAGTTCTCTGATAACTCTGACTACTCTGGTTACTTAACACTGCTAAAACAACAGGAGGATTAATAGTACTTACTTCGATAGTCGACGCAGTTCCTGAAGTTTCTGATTCTTCCTGGCGAGGTTCTGCAATCTTCTCTTCCTCCGCCCCAACGGACCCTGAATGTTCCTCGTTCAATAACTCTTCTTTGTCTCCACTGTAGAACCCTTCGTCCTATGCCAATGGTTTGTGGCTCTGCTCAAACAGGTTTACCAGAGGAACCTCTCTGAAGGTTATCCCACTACGTGTGTGTCCAACCTTTGTGTCACTTTCGATGTCTGAGTTATTGAACATTATCTTTTCCATCCAACCAATTACTGTATCTTCAAGATGTTCTTCTCATGCAATAACATCTTTATATTCAACTACAAAAAGTGTATTTTTTTTCCTCTAGGTCCCTTAAAGAAATATCTCTCTGCTTGGATATATGACTCTACTTTGTCGATAGAAAACTCAGTAATGTACCCTCCAATGGTGTTATCAAACCAGTGATGTACTTCTCTTAACACAACGTTATCAACTCTCTTGACCTTATTGATCAGCGTCAACGTCCAAACCATAGGTGGTCTAGATCTAATTTCGAAATGGGTATCTGATAATCTGGCTAACCACTCGTATAGCTCCTTATGAACTCCTCCAAATGAAATCTCATTGATATTAGTAAATATATACCTTCCCAACCAATCCTCTGTACTAAGACTAGGGTTCTTGTTCTGAGCTTCGGCGAAGTCCCTTTCTTGTTCTTCTATCCACTTCTAAATCTCTGTCTTTGATGGAAACCACCTTGACATTCCCTCAAGAAGATCCACGTCCCAGAAACGGAACCATTTGTTGGAGCAGGGGTAGACCTAGGGTTCAACTCTTACAATGCACCAAAAAACCCTAACTGTTGGCCCTTTCGGCAACACCTATGAAGCAAATGCAGTCTCACCTGAAGTAGCAATGAGGGGTTGCAGGACATGGGTGTCTACAACCAGGGGAAATGCAAATTAGATCCAAGGAAACAACACACAACAATCTAGTTATTATTTATCTCCCTTAAGCCTACTGTTGTTACACGTCAAAATTACTCACTTCAATGATGACCTATTATCGTCATTACAAGTGTCGCAAGTGTCGCATTTTGGCTGCAAGTGTCGCAAACATCATACTGTCATATTTCCTATGTCATGTCTCGAACGACATCACAAGGGACACTTGAAGACATCCTCAGAGACTGGTTAAAGAAGGAGAAATCATTTGACAAAGAGTACAAAGCCTTTGCCTTGAGAAAGACCACTTAAAAATCAATTTTGAAGGGAAACGCTCCCCTACCCACTAGCAGGGAGTGCTAGCGCTCCTTTCCCTTCTTTGGGGAAGCATTGTAGCGCTCTGTGCACCATTCTCGGGGAGCACTGGGTGTTTTTGAGGAAATCTTAGGTAGCACTCCCCTACTGTAAGGTAGATAGAGAGGTAGTGGGGGGGCCCAGAGGGCCCATAGTGATAATAGTGGAGGTCATTCAATGTAAGGTGGACTAGGTACACTATATTATTAAATAAGGCCCACTAT
>JZKD02S0789915.1:238026-259691 GCA_000966675.3 Picea glauca | reverse complement strand
ACTAGTTCCAAGCGCAAGGAACACACTAATGCTCAGAGCAAGGAAACATGTGCAGGAAAAGGACACTTGGGAAAATTCCTCCATGGGTCAAGGTGTCAAGATGCAGAGGAAAAGTGCTACAAGGCTTGCGTATAAGGCATGCTTCAAAGGTTTAGTTGAGAGCAACATGGATTCGGCATTAGGCCAAAGACACGGAGATGAAAATGTGATTAATAAGACACAATGAAAACCCCCTTCAATGTAATTTTAACGAGCCTAGAGAAGGTAAGATCGGTAGTTTTTTCACGTTTAGAGATTCTGAAAAAAAGTAAAATAAGACTCAACTGGGGAACCCTTTTCAAAGGTAGTCCAGTCGGTTCAAAAAAGGGGTAAACTAGCACTAAAAATACATCTATTTAGAACCATTTTAATGAGTGTGACAAAGACAATATCACTCGACAATCTTTTCAATTTTAAGGAGTCTGAAAAGAGCTTAGCTATGGACTCGTAGCCTTTTTCTAGATTTAATCTCCTTAGCCCAAAAAAAGTATAAAATCTACCTAGGAGAGCTCTCCTGGCGAGATGAATCTCCTGAGGTGTACCTTTTTCCTCCTTAATATATAGGCTGGAAAAAGGGGTAAACTCATGCCAGTAGATGTTTTTTGAGCCAATTTAATGAGTGTGAAAGAATAAGTTCACTCGACGATATTTTCAATTTTAAGGAGTCTGAAAAGAGCTTAACTATGGACTCCATAGGGGATGTTCTTCTGGACCAGTTTAACGAGTGTGAAGGAACAAGGTCACTCGGAAATCTTTTTCAATTTTAGGGAGTCTGAAAAGAGTTTAACTATGGACTCCGTCGGGGTTCCTTTTTCGTATTTTTAGTCTCTCAGGTCCGAAAAAGGGTTAAACATATACCTGAGAATACTCTTCTAGTGAACCGAAGTTCCTAGAGTATACCTTTGTTCGTTCAATTGACCATCTGGACCGAAAAAGGGGTAAAGTACTGTCGGACAAGCGTGCCTTCAAGTTTTAGTTTGGCGAGCGTGAAGGACAACAAGATCGCTCGACAATATTTTCATGTTTAGAGAGCCTAAAAAGGGCTTAAAGAAGACTCCAAGGGGCTACTTTTCTCAATTAATCCCAATGAGATCACTTATACTAAGAGATGGAAGCAAGGGCTCCCATTCCCCCATTGGATAAACCAAAGGATCAATTGTTGAGACCATGTCTCGAGAAGGAAAACATGAATGAACAAGTTCCTTCTCAGGATCAATTGAACATCAAGGATAAAACGCAACATAATTAACTCGTGGTGGGGTAGAGTCTACACGAACACTAGGAGCATGTAAAGGGGTAGCCTGAAATAATGCCGAATTAGGATGGTGATTATCAAATGCCAGCTGGTCAATAGTGACAATTCTTCCATTATGAGGGAAATGCATCACCTAGAAGAGCGTAGACACCACAACTTTCATAGCATATACATAATCATGCCTGAGAAGCATATTAAAATCTAACGGGACTTGCACCACTATAACATTGACAAGGACAATCTTCCCACCTAATGAGCTAGGAAACTAAGGAAGAATCCCCAAATATTCACTAGGACATCTATCAAAATCCAACAACTCATGCGAAGCAGACACAAGATTGGGAGATCCCAAGACTTTCCAAACCGAGGAGGATGAAATACTTGCAGAGGCGCCTTCATCCACAATACATTGATAAAAAAAAATTGAATTAACTTCAACCCTTATTTGAAAGGGTGCAGAAGAAGGAAGACGAGGCTCAACAAGGTCATTCCAATCAAAGGAAACCATCCTAGGACTTGGAGGGGGTGTGCTCGAAGTAAGCGGAATGCCCCCTTGTTTTGAAAGTACTGAACTGGAAATGATAAAAACATAGTCGGTAGACACATCACTCCCTAAGAGAAGAGTGAGATCAGTCGAAGATTTCATTGGTGTGACCACTTTGGTAGACTCAACACTCTCCAAGAGAAGAGTGGGATCAGTCGAAGACTGCATTGGTGTGACCACTTTCTCATCCATTGGATGAATAGGCAGCGAGACAACATGGTATACAGGAACATCACCCCCCAAAAGAGGAGTGGGATCAACCAAAGATTGTATCGGCGTGACCACGTTGGTAGACTTGCCACTCTCCAAGAGAAGAGTGGGATTAGCCAAAGACTGCATCGGCGTGACCACTTTCACAACCACTATTTTAATAGGCTGCGAGACTACATGGTATAAAGGCACCTCACCCCCCAAAATAAGAGTGGGATCGACCGAAGGCTACTTCAGTGTGACCACTTTATCAACCAAAGGATGAAAGGACTGTGAGGAAACCTCAGAAGACTCAGAATCATAAGAGCTTGCAGACAAGGACCACAATCTTCGTACCTCTGGAATGCTAGGGCACAAATGAGTAAAGTGTTCTCCCTTGCAAATCTTACAAGGGAACTTAGGCTTACGTCCTATTCATCTAGGTTTCTCAATAGAATCGATGCCCCCAACATGACTAGCAGTGGCTGGTTGCACATCTCCAACATGACTTGTAGAGGCTGGTGATGGGTCAATAACATGACTCGTAGAGGCTACAAACCTATTTCCAGTATGACTAGCAGTGACTGGATTTTTTCCCCAGCATGACTTGCAAAGTTTGGGTGCTTGCCCCCAGCATGACTTGCAGAGGCTGGGGAACTATCTCCAACATGACTTACAGAGGTTGGTGATTTCTTCTTCCTATTCTTTGTCTTTATATTTCATTTAGACTTACAGTTACTAGTAACTGTACTTTCACCAGAGGCGGGAGAAGGAGAAGGAGAATACTTTGTTGATGAAGGAACATCAACATGGTGCCCATGAAATAAAGTTCTTAACTGAGAAACATCAAGAGAATTCAATACATTTGGAATGGTACCCAACCAAACCGATAGTCCCGCATTCAACCGAAGAATTACAAAGTCACCATCAAAGGGACACCAATGTTTCCGAAGAAAGGAAAAGCACAAGAATCCCCTTGCGAAGGGGTTCCTTGGTTGGTATCGTCGGGAACTTTATCCATGAAGATCTTATGCATAGGTTCTCCCCTTGCGGGATCATTCAAGTCTGTAAAAGTCTTACACACCGACTTTGGCGAACCAGTGGTATAAAAACAATGCCTATAAAGAGGCAGCTCCACATTTCTAAGCGGAAGACAAAAAAGTCCTCATGACCAGCGGAGTGGGCGGTCTATCACCCTAGGTTAGAGACCCAAAGCAATGAATTACTAACTCACTATGGAAAACTAGGGAGCATAGAGCACACACTAAAAAAATTCTTAAAGGCAAATCAAGTAGACCATTATCTAGTAGGAAGAACAGGTACGCCAACCAACACTAGAGAAACTTATCGGTGCAAGTGAAAATCGAACACAGAAGAACCCTCTAGGTATACTCTGCAAATCATGGCCCGGCGTCTTCCCTAGGTATCGCGGTATACCCCCGCAATCACATTTGTAAGTCCCTAAAATAAAGGCAACTGAGTTGTCAGCTCGCAAATAGTCACCAGGTGGGTACATTCAACAGTTAGGTGGACTGCAATGAGTAGGGTAACAAGACCGAAACCTATCGAGGGTATTGAAAGAAAGTGGTCTAGAAGACAACTAAGGATCCCTAATATATTCGAGGTCCACGAAGCTCCATAGGCAAACGCAACCGACAGTATCCCACGACAATTCCTCAATATGCGTTCCCCACTACGCTTGGTCCAACTTTGGAGGGGTTATCTCTGCTACCTTTCTGCACGGGACCTTGTGTTTAGCCCCTGTGCTAGAGGGGGGTCCCGGATAACTTTCACATCACTGGAAATTTTACACTCCCTAGATATGACTCCAATGTTTATTTATAAGCCTTGAAGAGTTTTCTCTCCAACCTAATTCAAGGCTCTAGCCTAAACTAGTTGATTGACCCTACAAACATAAAGTCTAGTTGATTTTAAATTTAGCRTTCTTTTTACTGGCTTGATTTACTCAAAAAAGGTGCAGTAGTGCAACTGATGTTGTTCAGACTCTTGCGAAAAAAAGAAACTTATAAGAACACTAGCAAAGAAGGATTATGTTTCTTGTTTTTCTTTTGAAATGCTTTTAAGATGAGAAGAAAACACAACACTATGTTAATTTCCTTTTCTTTTTCAAATAACAATGCAAAGAAAATTCCAAGAAAGAAAGAGACCTAACAAGCTAAGATTTTTTTATATATTTTCTTCCAATCAAAGAATAAATAACAAAAGATTCTAAAAGAAACTGATGAATACACGATTCTAAAAGTAACTCATTTTTCTTGAAATTTCAAGCTAAAAATAAGGAAAAAAGCTAGGAAACACAAGAAGATCAAGAAGACACGTAAACTAACTCTAAACCTAGGCTATGACTATAAAAACAGAGACACTAGACTCAGTCAAAAAACCCTGAGAAGTAAAACCTCAATCAGGGAAGAGGTTGGTTGCCTCTTCTTAAAAATAGTTTCTTGACATAGGTACGTTATTGATGCTTAAGTAGTCTGTGTATGTACGCGTGTTGTAGTGGTGAAACAAGCATACATACACGGGAAGTAATGGTGCAGGGTACATACATCTTCAAAAATAGTGTTTTTAAGAAGAGAAACTCAATGATGGCTTGGAAAAAAAAGTAAGCAAGAGGGATTGATGCCAGGTATGCATATGTAGAGAAATTTAGGGTTATAACACTATGAAGTACTTCGGCATGGGAACCAAATGGAAAAAAAGGCTCTAACTAGGATGCCCATGGAAGGAAGGATCTACCACATAAATTATGACACACTTATCATCAAGAAGTTAGTGTCGCAATTTATTGGGGTCGATCCGAAGGCTAAATGAACCAGGAAATGGATAATGCAAAAAATGTAAGTAGGGAAAAATCTAACCTATATGCCAGTTTCGAGGTCAACACGTATCAGAACAAATCGATACAAATAACAAATTTCAAAGAAAATTTTCTCTAATATCCAGTATATAAGGTCAATAACACTCATCGAGAAATTAATAAATCCAATATAGATAGAATCTTGAGAAAACAAGAGGTGATACTGAATACAAAACTTGAAAAAAAGAAACCTGGACTGTACAATATGTACAAGGTACCACATAGCCTTACTGATCATGCATGGTAGTAGTTCAGGTAGAGCATGTTGCTAGGCATTGACCAAGATTCTCTTCAATATTCAACCTGGAAAGTCTCCCGAAAGGGAAGAAAACAAAAACATTGGTGTAAGTCTTCCCACGATATAGAAACCGTAGTCATGGCTTCAAGGATAGGCTCATCCAAAGGAAATTTAAAATCCAAGAAATCACACGAATGAGGAGGGTCGACAGTCCCAAAGGGAGAAGCAAGATGACCATATTCCATATGATGATGAAGGTTTTGGACAGGACTGGCAGAGTCAATTAGTGATGAATCACAAGCATGAGGGCTTGAGGATCTACAAACAGTGATATCATAGTCAAAAGGAGACTCGATATCACTTGGACCAAGAAGGGGAAGCAAGGGATCCCATGCCCCCACTGGATAAACCAAAGGATCAATCGTTGAGACCAAGTCTCGAGAAGGAAATCATGACTGAACAAGTTCCTGCTCAGGAGCAATTGAACATCAAGGATAAGCCGCCACATAATTTATTCGTGGAAGGGTAGAGTCTACATGAACACTAGGAACATATAAAGGGGTAGCCTGAACTAATGCCAAATTAGAATGGTGATTATCAGATTCTATGTGGTCGATAGTGAAAATCCTTCCATTGTGAGGGAAATGCATCACCTAGAAGAGCGTAGACACCACAACATTCATATCATATACATAATCATGCCCGAGAAGCATATTGAAATCTAACTAGCCTTGCACCACTATAACTTCGACAAGGACGATATTTCCACCTAATGAGATAGGAAACTGAGGATGAATCCCCAAATACTCACTAGGACGTCTATCAAAAGCCAAAATCTCATGTGAAACATAAACAAGCTCAAGAGAACCCAAAGCTTTCCAGGTCAAGGAGGATAAAATGCTCCTTCATCCATAATACATTGGTAAATGTTTTTTGAATTAACTTCAACCTTTATTTGAAAAGGTGCAGAAGAAGGAAGGCAAGGCTCAACAAGGTCATTCCAATCAAAGGAAACCATCCTAGGACTTCGAGGGGGTGTGCTCGGAGTGGGCGGAATGCCCCCTTTTTCCAAAAGTATTGAACTGGAAATGATAAAAACATATTCGATAAACACATCACTCCCTAAGAGAAGAGTGGGATCATCCGAAGATTGCATTGGCATGACCACTTTAGTAGAGTCGACACTCTCCAAGAGAAGAGTGCGATCAATCGAAGATTGCATCGACGTGGCCACTTTAGTAGACTCAACACTCTCCAAGAGAAGATTGGGATCAATTGAATATTGTATCGGCATGACCACTTTAGTAGACTCAACACTGTCCAAGAGAATAGTGGGACCAGCCAAAGATTGCATTGACATGACCACTTCCTCAACCACTGGATGAATAGGTTGTGAGACAACATGGCCTGAAGGCACATCACCCCGAAAACAGGAGTGGGATCAGCCGAATATTGCATCAGCACAACCACTTCATCAACCAAAGGATAAATAGACTATGAGGAAACCTCAGAAGACTCATAATCATAACAGTTTGCAGATAGGGACCACAATCTTCATGCCTCTGGAAGGCCAGGGCATAAATGAGTAAGGTGATCTCCCTTGCAAATATTACAAGGGAAATTAGGCTTACGTCCTATCCATCTAGGTTTCTCAATAGAAACAGATCCCCCAACATGACTAGCAGTGGTTGGTTGCATATCCTCAAGATGAATCGTAGAGGTTGTTGACAACTCTCCAACATGAATAGTAGAGGTTGGTGATTGGAATCCATTATAACTCGCAGGGACTAGGTTTGTTCCCCCAGCATGAGTTGTAGTGATCGGTTGCACATATCCAACATGATTAGCAGAGGTTGGTTGTTGGTCCTCAACATGACTTGCAAAGTTTGACGACCTATCTCCAACATGACTCACATAGGTTGGTGATTTATTATTTTTATTCTTCCTCTTTCTATTTCATTTAGACTTCCGGTTACTAGTAGTTGGACCTTCGCCAGAGAATGAAGAAGGAGGAGGAGAATTCTTTGTTGACGAGGGAACATCAACATGATGTCCATGACATAAGGTGATTAACTGACAAGCGTCAAGAGAATTCGGGACAATTGGAATGGTACCCAACCAAACCGGTAGTCCCACATTCAACCCAGGAATGTACAAAGTGGCCATCAAAGGGACACCAATGTTTCCAAAGAGAGGAAAAGCACAAGAATACCCTTGTGAAGGGGTTTCTTGGTTGGTATCGGCAGGAAATTTATCCATGAAGATATTATGCACAGGTTCTTCCCTTGCGGGATCATTCAAATTCGTAAAATTCTCACACACTAACTTTGGTGAACCAGTGGTATAAAAAAAACAATGCCTATAAAGAGGAAGCTCCACATTTCTAAGCGGAAGACCAAAAATTCCTCACAACTGGTGGAGTGGGTGGTCTACCACCTTAGGTAAGAGACCCAAAGTAATGACTAAATAACTCACTATGGAAAACTAGGGAGAACATAGCACACCACTAAAATTTCCTAAAGGAAAATAAAGGAGACAACTAACTAGTGGGAAGGACAGTTACGCCAATCGACATTAGAGAAACATACCGGTGCAAGTGAAACTCGAACACGGAATCACCCTCTAGGTATCTCTACAAAGTGAAATATGGCGTTCGCCCTAGGTAACATGATATACCCCCGCAGTCACCTATGTAAGTTCATAAAAATAGGCAACTAGGTTTCCATCTTGCAGTCAGTCACCAGGCGAGTACAGTCGACAGTCTGGCTAATTGTAATGAGTAGGATAACAAAGTCTGAAGCCCTTCAAGGGTACCAAAGGAAATTGGTCTGAAAGAAAAATGGGGATCTCGAATGGATTCGATGTCCATGAGGATCCTTATTCAAATGTGGTCAATGTGATTCCCAATAAAGACCCTCAATATACAATCCCCTCTACACTTGGTCTAGCTTCGGAGAGGTTATATCCTCTACCTTTCCTTACGCAACCTTGTGTTTATCCTCTATGTTAGAGGGGGGTCCCAGCTAACTCTTACGACACTGGAATTTAGACACTCCCTATCTCAGACTCCAATGTTTGTTTTAAATTTCCTTGAAGAGTTTCCTCTTCACACCTATTTCAAGGCCCTAAAATCCTAAACTAGTCGGTGAACCCTACAAACAGAAAGTCTAGTAAATTTTAACTTAAGCGTTGATTTTATGGGTTTGATTTACTCACAGGATATGAATGTGCAAATGATGTTTTTTGAGACTCTTGCAAAAATGAAACTTGTAAGAACACTGGAAAATAAAAATTTACACTAATCCTTCAAATGAAAATAGTTTCAAGGAATAAAAAGCATGAACAATCCTTCAAATTTAAAAATGCGGTATTTTCTCCTTTCCATGCAAAATGCACAATGCAACTTTCGAGTGAAATAAAAGAGAAAATGAATGGATTTTATTTATTATTTTTCTTTTTAAATGCTTTCAAGATGAGAAGAAAACACAACCCTATGCTAATTCTTTTTCTTTTTCAAATAACAATGCAAAGCTAATGCAAAGAAAGAAAGAAAGAGACCTAAACAACTAGTTTTTTTTTTTTTCTTCCAATCAAAGCAGAACTAACAAAAGATACTAAAAGAAACTATAGAATATACGATTCATGCCCTCCCCTGACCATGAGGGGGGATTTTGTTTCAAAATACAACTCATTTTTCTTAAAAATTCAATCTAAACATAAGCCAAAAAAGCTAGGAAACACACAAAGACAGAAGGATTTTTTTATTTATTTCATAAACAATCTGAGCTTGCAAATTGTCTCAGCCCTATACAACAGAGGTATCTAGAACTCAAGAAGACCTAGTAACCACAAGTTTCTTGTAGGAAAAAGGAAATATTTTCCAAAACAACAAAAACACATGTTGTGCATGGACAACCTGTGTATGTACGTGGGCTATGTATAATGCAGACCGTGTATGCATGTGTGTTATATAGAGAATAGGATTCATACACCTCTGTAAATTTTCAAAAAAATAAAAACGACAGACAACTTGGGAAAGGGAAGCTGGTAGGCACCTGGAAGGTGACCAGAGACCCAACCTGACTCGGAACACTCAGAAAACTCAGAAATAAGCTGAAAATCAAATCTAACCAAAATCTCCCACTAAGACCCTAGAGAGAATCCCCAGCAAAGTCACCAATTATTCTAGCAGGAAAAATCCCCCTATTACTATACCAGGGTCAAAGTACAAGCAGAGTGAAGACCTCCCTTAAAATACAATCCTAATTCTATGCTACCCCAAACAATTTGAACTCAAAAGACAAGAGAAGGAAAAGAGGATGTACCTTAGGTCCTATYRTCTRATGTAGACTTCCTTCACCTTTGTTTTTCCTTGGATTMTTGGTCTCCTCCCAAAGTTGACCTGCAAACAACTTTAGAAATACAAAGCTACAATATATAGTATCTATACTTATTCATGTTAGTGTTCAGGTATAAATATAGATGCATAAATCAAATGAAAGAAAATAAACAAAATATTTGGGACAGAAAAAGGAGACTTTTATTCAGATGTGAGGATTACAATGATTACAACCTTCTTAATCGGAGAAATGCTCCGCGAACCTGGTCCGGGATATTCTTATTGCTACACCAAGTGAATCATTCTTGTAATACCTCTCACAATCAACTAATCTCCTTGGGAAATAGGGAAGGGATTCCATAGGGAGAGGGATGGAGGGGGAATGTTGAGGCCAAATCTCAGAAAGGGATGCAAATATTGNAGATCAAGAAGACACGTAAACTAACTCTAAACCTAGGCTATGACTATAAAAACAGAGACACTAGACTCAGTCAAAAAACCCTGAGAAGTAAAACCTCAATCAGGGAAGAGGTTGGCTGCCTCTTCTTAAAAACAGTTTCTTGACATAGGTACGTTATTGATGCTTAAGTAGTCTGTGTATGTACGCGTGTTGTAGTGGTGAAACAAGCATACATACATGGGAAGTAGTGGTGCAGGGCATGTACATCTTCAAAAATAGTGTTTTTAAGAAGAGAAACTCAATGATGGCTTGGAAAAAAAAGTAAGCAAGAGGGCTTGATGCCAGATATGCATATGTAGAGAAATTTAGGGTTATAACACTATGAAGTACTTCGGCATGGGCACCAAATGGAAAAAAAGGCTCTAACTAGGATGCCCATGGAAGGAAGGATATACCACATAAAGTATGACACACTTATCAATAAGAAGTTAGTGTTGCAATTTATTGGGGTCGATCCAAAGGCTAAATGAACCAGGAAATGGATAAGGCAAAAAATGTAAGTAGGAAAAAATCTAACCTATATGCCAGTTTTGAGGTCAACACCTATCAGAACAAATCGATACAAATAACAAATATCAAAGAAAATTTTCTCCAATATCCTGTATATAAGGTCAATAACAATCATCGAGAAATTAATAAATCCAATATAGATAGAATCTTGAGAAAACAAGAGGTGATACTTAATACAAAACTTGAAAAAAAGAAACCTAGACTGTACAATATGTACAAGGTACCACATAGCCTTACTGCTCATGCATGGTAGTAGTTCAGGTAGAGCCTGTTGCTAGGCTTTGACCAAGATTCTCTTCAATATTCAACCTGGAAAGTCTCTCGAAAGGGAATAAAACAAAAACATTGGTGTAAGTCTTCCCACGATATAGAAACCGTAGTCATGGCTTCAAGGATAGCCTCATCTGAAGGAAATTTAAAATCCAAGAAATCACACGAATGAGGAGGGTCGACAGTCCCAAAGGGAGAAGCAAGATGACCATATTCCATATGATGATGAAGGTTTTGGACAGGACTGGCAGAGTCAATTAGTGATGAATCACAAGCATGAGGGCTTGAGGATCTACAAACAGTGATATCATAGTCAAAAGGAGACTCGATATCACTTGGACCAAGAAGGGGAAGCAAGGGATCCCATGCCCCCACTGGATAAACCAAAGGATCAATCGTTGAGACCAAGTCTCGAGAAGGAAATCATGATTGAACAAGTTCCTGCTCAAGAGAAATTGAACATCAAGGATAAGCCGCCACATAATTTATTCGTGGCAGGGTAGAGTCTACATGAACACTAGGAACATATAAAGGGGTAGCCTGAACTAACGCCGAATTAGGATGGTGATTATCAGATTCTATCTGGTCGATAGTGAAAATTCTTCCATTGTGAGGGAAATGCATCACCTGGAAGAGCGTAGACACGACAACATTCATAGCATATACATAATCATGCCTGAGAAGCATATTGAAATCTAACGAGCCTTGCACCATTATAACTTCGACAAGGATGATCCTTCCACCTAATGAGATAGGAAACTGAGGATGAATCCCCAAATACTCACTAGGACGTCTATCAAAAGCCAAAAGCTCATGTGAAACATAAACAAGCTCAGGAGAACCCAAATCTTTCCAGGCCGAGGAGGATAAAATGCTCCTTCATCCATAATACATCGGTAAATTTTTTTTGAATTAACTTCAACCTTTATTTGAAAAGGTGCAGAAGAAGGAAGGCAAGGCTCAACAAGGTCATTCCAATCAAAGGAAACCATTCTAGGACTTCGAGGGGGTGTGCTCGGAGTGGGCGGAATTCCCCCTTTTTCCAAAAGTATTGAACTGGAAATGATAAAAACATATTCGATAAACACATCACTCCCTAAGAGAAGAGTGGGATCATCCGAAGATTGCATTGGCGTGACCACTTTAGTAGAGTTGACACTCTCCAAGAGAAGAGTGTGATCAATCGAAGATTGCATCGACGTGGCCACTTTAGTAGACTCAACACTCTCCAAGAGAATATTGGGATCAACTGAATATTGTATCGGCATGACCACTTTAGTAGACTCAACACTCTCCAAGAGAATAGTGGGACCAGCCAAAGATTGCATCGACATGACCACTTCCTCAACCACTGGATGAATAGGTTGTGAGACAACATGGCCTGAAGGCACATCACCCCGAAAAGAGGAGTGGGATCAGCCGAATATTGCATCATCACAACCACTTCATCAACCAAAGGCTAAATAGACTATGAGGAAACCTCAGAAGACTCATAATCATAAGAGTTTGCAGATAGGGACTACAATCTTCATGCCTCTAGAAGGCCATGGCATAAATGAGTAAGGTGATCTCCCTTGCAAATATTACAAGGGAAATTAGGCTTACGTCCTATCCATCTAGGTTTCTCAATAGAAACAGATCCCCCAACATGACTAGTAGTGGTTGGTTGCATATCCTCAAGATGAATCGCAGAGGTTGTTGACAACTCTCCAACATGAATAGTAGAGGTTGGTGATTGGAATCCATTATAACTCACAGGGACTAGGTTTGTGCCCCCAGCATGAGTTGTAGTGGTCGGTTGCACATATCCAACATGATTAGCAGAGGTTGGTTGTTGGTCCTCAACATGACATGCAGAGGTTGACGACCTATCTCCAACATGACTCACATAGGTTGGTGATTTATTCTTTTTATTCTTCCTCTTTCTATTTCATTTAGACTTTCGGTTACTAGTAGTTGGACCTTCACCAGAGAAGGAAGAAGGAGGAGGAGAAGACTTTGTTGATGAGGGAACATCAACATGATTTCCATGACATAAGGTGATTAACTGAGAAGCGTCAAGAGAATTCGGGACAATTGGAATGGTACCCAACCAAACCGGTAGTCCCACATTCAACCCAGGAATGTACAAAGTGGCCATCAAAGGGACACCAATGTTTCCAAAGAGNGGCTCAACAAGGTCATTCCAATCAAAGGAAACCATCCTAGGACTTCGAGGGGGTGTGCTCGGAGTGGGCGGAATGCCCCCTTTTTCCAAAAGTATTGAACTAGAAATGATAAAAACATATTCGATAAACACATCACTCCCTAAAAGAAGAGTGAGATCATCCGAAGATTGCATTGGCGTGACCACTTTAGTAGAGTCGACACTCTCCAAGAGAAGAGTGTGATCAATCGAAGATTGCATCGACGTGGCCACTTTAGTAGACTCAACACTCTCCAAGAGAAGATTGGGATCAACTGAATATTGTATCGGCATGACCACTTTAGTAGACTCAACACTCTCCAAGAGAATAGTGGGACCAGCCAAAGATTGCATCGACATGACCACTTCCTCAACCACTAGATGAATAGGTTGTGAGATAACATGGCCTGAAGGCACATCACCCCGAAAAGAGGAGTGGGATCAGCCGAATATTGCATCAGCACAACCACTTCATCAACCAAAGGCTAAATAGACTATGAGGAAACCTCAGAAGACTCATAATCATAAGAGTTTGCAGATAGGGACCACAATCTTCATGCCTCTGGAAGGCCAGGGCATAAATGAGTAAGGTGATCTCCCTTGCAAATATTACAAGGGAAATTAGGCTTACGTCCTATACATCTAGGTTTCTCAATAGAAACAGATCCCCCAACATGACTAGCATTGGTTGGTTGCATATCCTCAAGATGAATCGTAGAGGTTGTTGACAACTCTCCAACATGAATAGTAGAGGTTGGTGATTGGAATCCATTATAACTCACAGGGACTAGGTTTGTGCCCCCAGCATGAGTTGTAGTGGTCGGTTGCACATATCCAACATGATTAGCAGACGTTGGTTGTTGGTCCTCAACATGACTTGCAGAGGTTGACGACCTATCTCCAACATGACTCACATAGGTTGGTGATTTATTCTTTTTATTCTTCCTCTTTCTATTTCATTTAGACTTCCGGTTACTAGTAGTTGGACCTTCACCAGAGAAGGAAGGAGGAGGAAAAGACTTTGTTGACGAGGGAACATCAACATGATGTCCATGACATAAGGTGATTAATTGAGAAGCGTCAAGATAATTTGGGACAATTGGAATGGTACCCAACCAAACCGGTAGTCCCACATTCAACCCAGGAATGTACAAAGTGGCCATCAAAGGGACACCAATGTTTTCAAAGAGAGGAAAAGCACAAGAATACCCTTGTGAAGGGGTTTCTTGGTTGGTATCGGCAGGAAATTTATCCATGAAGATATTATGCATAGGTTCTTTCCTTGCGGGATCATTCAAATTCGTAAAATTCTCACACACTAACTTTGGCGAACCAGTGGTATAAAAAAAACAATGCCTATAAAGAGGAAGCTCCACATTTCTAAGCGGAAGACCAAAAATTCCTCACAACTGGTGGAGTGGGTGGTCTACCACCTTAGGTAAGAGACCCAAAGTAATGACTAAATAACTCACTATGGAAAACTAGGGAGAACATAGCACACCACTAAAATTTCCTAAAGGAAGATAAAGGAGACAACTAACTAATGGGAAGGACAGTTATGCCAATCGACATTAGAGAAACATACCGGTGCAAGTGAAACTCGAACACGGAAGCACCCTCTGGGCATCTCTACAAAGTGAAATATGGTGTCCGCCCTAGGTGACATGATATACCCCCGCAGTCACCTATGTAAGTTCATAAAAATAGGCAACTAGGTTGCCATCTCGCAGTCAGTCACCAGGCGAGTGCAGTCGACAGTCTGGCTAATTGTAATGAGTAGGATAACAAAGTCTGAAGCCCTTCAAGGGTACCAAAGGAAATTGGTCTGAAATAAAAATGGGGATCTCGAATGGATTCGAGGTCCATGAGGATCCTTATTCAAATGTGGTCAATGTGATTCCCAATAAAGACCCTCAATATACAATCCCCTCTACACTTGGTCTGGCTTCGGAGAGGTTATATCCTCTACCTTTCCTTACGAAACCTTGTGTTTATCCTCTATGTTAGAGGGGGGTCCCAGCTAACTCTTACGACACTGGACTTTAGACACTCCCTATCTCAGACTCCAATGTTTGTTTTAAATTTCCTTGAAGAGTTTCCTCTTCACACCTATTTCAAGGCCCTAAAATCCTAAACTAGTCGGTGAACCCTACAAACAGAAAGTCTAGTAAATTTTAAGTTAAGCATTGATTTTATGGGTTTGATTTACTCACAGGATATGAATGTGTAAATGATGTTTTTTTAGAATATTGCAAAAATGAAACTTGTAAGAACACTGGAAAATAAAAATTTACACTAATCCTTCAAATGAAAAGAGTTTCAAGGAATAAAAAGCATGAACAATCCTTCAAATTTAAAAATGCAGTATTTTCTCCTTTCCATGCAAAATGCACAATGCAACTTTCGAGTGAAATAAAAGAGAAAATGAAAGGATTTTCTTTATTATTTTTCTTTTTAAATGCTTTCAAGATGAGAAGAAAACACAACCCTATGCTAATTCTTTTTCTTTTTCAAATAACAATGCAAAGCTAATGCAAAGAAAGAAAGAAAGAGACCTAAACAACTAGGTTTTTTTTTTTTTTTCTTCCAATCAAAGCAGAACTAATGAAAGATGCTAAAAGAAACTGCAGAATATACGATTCATGCCCTCCCCTGACCATGAGGGGGGATTTTGTTTCAAAATACAACTCATTTTTCTTAAAAATTCAAGCTAAAAATAAGCCAAAAAAGCTAGGAAACACACAAAGACAGAAGGATTTTTTTATTTATTTCATAATCAATCTGAGCTTGCAAATTGTCTCAGCCCTAGACAACAGAGGCTTCTAGAACTCAAGAAGACCTAGGAACCACAAGTTTCTTGTAGGAAAAAGGAAATATTTTCCAAAACAACAAAAACACATGTTGTGCATGGACAACCTGTGTATGTATGTGGGCTATGTATAATGCAGACCGTGTATGCATGTGTGCTATATAGAGAATAGGATTCATACACCTCTGTAAATTTTCAAAAAAATAAAAACGACAGACAACTTGGGAAAGGGAAGCTGGTAGGCACCTGGAAGGTGACCAGAGACTCAACCTGACTCAGAACACTCAGAAAACTCAGAAATAAGCTGAAAATCAAATCTATCCAAAATCTCCCACTAAGACCCTAGAGAGAATCCCCATCAGAGTCACCAATTATGCTAGCAGGAAAAATCCCCCTATTACTATACCAGGGTCAAAGTACAAGCAGAGTGAAGACATCCCTTAAAATACAATCCTAATTCTATGCTACCCCAAACAATTTGAACTCAAAAGACAAGAGAAGGAAAAGAGGATGTACCTTAGGTCCTATCGTCTGATGTAGACTTCCTTCACCTTTGTTTTTCCTTGGATTATTGGTCTCCTCCCAAAGTTGACCTGCAAACAACTTTAGAAATACAAAGCTACAATATATAGTATCTATACTTATTCATGTTAGTGTTCAGGTATAAATATAGATGCATAAATCAAATGAAAGCAAATAAACAAAATATTTGGGACAGAAAAAGGAGACTTTTATTCAGATGTGAGGATTACAATGATTACAACCTTCTTAATCGGAGAAATGCTCCGCGAACCTGGTCCAGGATATTCTTATTGCTACACCAAGTGAATCATTCTTGTAATACCTCTCACAATCAACTGATCTCCTTGGGAAATAGGGAAGGGATTCCATAGGGAGAGGGATGGAGGGGGNATACGATTCATGCCCTCCCCTGACCATGAGGGGGGATTTTGTTTCAAAATACAACTCATTTTTCTTAAAAATTCAAGCTAAAAATAAGCCAAAAAAGCTAGGAAACACACAAAGATAGAAGGATTTTTTTTATTATTTCATAAACAATCTGAGCTTGCAAATTGTCTCAGCCCCAGACAACAGAGGCTTCTGGAACTCAACAAGACCTAGGAACCACAAGTTTCTTGTAGGAAAAAGGAAATATTTTCCAAAACAAAAAAAACACATATTGTGCATGGACAACCCGCGTATGTACGTGGGCTATGTATAATGGAGACCGTGTATGCATGTGTGCTATATAGAGAATAGAATTCATACATCTCTGTAAATTTTCAAAAAAATAAAAACAATATACAACTTGGGAAAGGAAAGCTGGTAGGCACCTGGAATGTGACCAGAGACCTAACCTGACTCAGAACACTCAGAAAACTCATAAATAAACTGAAAATCAAATCTAACCAAAATCTCCCATTAAGACCCTAGAGAGAATCCCCAGTAGAGTCACCAATTATGGTAGCAGGAAAAATCCCCCTATTACTATACCAGGGTCAGAGTACAAGCAGAGTGAAGACCTCCCTTAAAATACAATCCTAATTCTACGCTACCCCAAACAATTTGAACTCAAAAGACAAGAGAAGGAAAAGAGTATGTACCTTAGGTCCTATCGTCTGATGTAGACTTCCTTCACCTTTGTTTTTCCTTGGATTGTTGCTCTCCTCCCAAAGTTGACCTGAAAACAACTTTAGAAATACAAAGCTACAATATATAGTATCTATACTTATCCATGTTAGTGTTCAGGTATAAATCTAGATGCATAAATCAAATGAAAGCAAATAAACAAAATATTTGGGACAGAAAAAGGAGACTTTTATTCAGATGTGAAGATTACAATGATTACAACCTTCTTAATTGGAGAAATGCTCTGCGAACCTGGTCCAGGATATTCTTATTACTACACCAAGTGAATCGTTCTTGTAATACCTCTCACAATCAACTGATCTCCTTGGGAAATAGGGAATGGATTCCATAGGGAGAGGGATGGAGGGGGAATGTTGAGGCCAAATCTCAGAAAGGGATGCAAATCTTGGGCTGAAAGGGAAAGGGATTTGGGTAGAGTTTCTCTGTTCTAATGCTTGGTTTTGGAATGATACCCCAAGACATCCTTTTATATCATAAAAATATAGTTAATTGGTTTGGGGATAGGCTACAAGGGGTAAAATGGTTGGGAAACCGACTATAGCCCGTAAAATCTACCAAATTCCTTACAACTTTTTATTTTTTGCAACTTTTGGAGATAAACGTGGGTTGTTTAGCATGCAACTGGTGTATGTACTCTTGTTTTTTAGTTTTCTAAAAGCATGTGTATGCGAGAAATATTGCAGCAGAGTGCGTACATGCTCCAAAAAATGGTTTTTTAAGAGAGAGTCTCAGCAGTAATTTGGAAAATTGTGCAAGTAAAAGGGCCAAAGCCATGTATGCATAGGTAGAGAATTTTTGAGTTATAACACTCATCATTGAGCGTAGTGTCCAATTCGAGGAAAGTGTCTTGCATGTACCTCAACAGTCGCATGCAAACACTTTTTTTCTTCCACCTGTCATAGATGATGAGCATGCACATGCTGACTCATCCTCGGATGAGAGTTCTAATTCAGAGGATTCAAACGATCCAGATATAGAGTCAGTATAGTCAAATGTAGAGTTAGTGCATGAAAATGCAGATGCAGAGCCAAAGCTGAGTCCCAAGTGGGCCAAGACTACACTTAAGGATGCAGGAGATCTTGTTGGGGATCCAGCTCATATTAGGAGGACTCGATCTGATTTCAGGAGCCTCCTCTTGCACTCACTGCCTCTGAACCGATGCCACCTAGACATCTTTTCTTGGTGCAGTCTTCAGATCCACAGTCCTATGGCGAGGCTGCTAGAAATCCATTTTGGGAAACTCCCATATAAGAGGAGTACAAATCCCTCCTCGAGAACCATACTTGGGATTTGGTTCCCCTTCCTTCAGGAACAAAACTTGTTAGTTGCAGATGGGTCTACAGGACCAAGAGTGTAGTGGATGGAAATGTTAGCATTACAAAGATAGGCTAGTTGTCCAAGGATTTCAGTAGGTGCATGACATTGACTATGATGAGACATTTGCTCCACCAGTGAAGATGGATTCCATACATTTGGCACTTTCCATTGCGGCATCCAAAGGATGGGAAGTCCATCAGATGGATGTGAAGAATGCATTTATTCATGGAGATCTCTCTAAGGATATCTATATGGAGCAACCCTAGGTATTTATGCAGGATTCATCTTTAGTCTGTTGACAGAAGAAGTCTCTTTATGGCCTGAAGCAGGCCCCGAGGGCATGGTATGCCAAGATGGAATCCTACCTATTGTCACAGAACTTTGTACATCATAAGTCAGACTCGAATTTTTACATGCTCAGGACGGTTGATTCACTTCTACTCCTATTTTTGTATGTTGATGATTTGTTGATCATTGATTGCTTGAATTTAGCGATTGATGTAGTCAGAGGATTCTGCATGACAAGTTCTTGATGACGGACATGGTTTTGCTACATTTATTCCTTGGACTTGAGATTAGTCATGATTCATCAGGCATCAAACTGTCTCACGCCAAGTAAGCACGAGATCTCCTTGAGAGATTTCACATGATAGACTACAAGTCTTCCCCGACTCCTTTCCTATCAGGAGTCATACTTGAGGATGGTGGGGACACTCCATTGGATGATGGCACACTATACATACATCTAGTGGGGAGAGATTGTTGTATCTCACACACTACAAACCAGACCTCTCCTATGCAGTTGGAGCAGTCTGCAAGTTCATGCAAGAACCACATGAGCTATATTGGAAGGATGAAAAGCATATCCTTTAATACATACAGGGCACCATCACCTTTGGGATTCACTATGTAGTAGAATCTACATTGGACCTCATCGGGTTCACTGAATCTGACTGGGATGGCAATAGAATTGCTTGCAAGTCCACATCTGGTTACTCTCTCAGTCTTGGTTATGGGCCTATCCGTTGGTTGAGAAAGAAGCATGTTGTTATTTCTCTATCTTCAGCCGAGGTAGAGTACAAAGGGGTAGTTAACATAACCATTCAATATATGTGGCTACAACATATTCTCACTAAGTTGGGCATTCAGTTTCATCAGTCGATTTTCATCTAGTGTGACAACCAAAGCACTTTGAAGTTCTGCAGAGATCCAGTTCAAAGGAAAAAGATGAAGAACATCGAGATCCAAATGCACTACATCTGGGACTTATTACACAAGGGGATCATCGACCTACAGTTCTTTCCTTCAGCAAAACAGACTTCAAAAATCTTCACCAAGACCTTCACTGAGTAGAAGTTCCATTCTTTGCGCAATCATCTTGGAGTGAAGGACACAGTTTCCTAGAAACTGCCATTTCTTGTTTTTACATACATTGTACTTTGAGGGGGGAGTTTCCCATGAGTTTTTCCCTCTTTCATCATTTATTTCAGGGTATATTTTGTATTTGGGTACCTAAGATGGCCTCGTTGCCAGGACCCATTCTTTATTTTCACCATAGTGATGTTTAGGGGGGGTCTTGGAGATACTTCACAAACACCTAGGATTTATTTTTCCTAATGTTTTCCCTATGTTTATTAGTCATTATTTATTCTCCTATAGTTTAGGAAGAATATTCCTCTAGGAGAATATTCTCTTCATTTTGCACTTCAATTTGATCAGTTGAGTGGAGTCTAGATGCCACATTGGGATCATCACCAGCTAATGTGCATTGTCCATGGGATTATCACCAGACTAGTGCATTACTCATGATTCCCTGATCTCCTCCTCGCTTCACTCTATTTAAGTCAGTTAACTAAAGACTAAGAGACTAGTTAACTCAAACTAGGTGGAAATTCACTCCCTTCACTACCTCAGAGACTAGACTATGTGGAAGTTTACTCCCATAAATGTTGGTGTGTGTCTAGATCACTCTAGACAACCACTATGGCACATTGGCGCCTCCTCCAGTGTGCAGTAGTTGATTTATCCAGAGTATATCATGTGTAAATCATCATTCATCCATTCTGTTAATGAGACTTCTTACATTCTTTCTCTCCTGTTTTCTTTTTTCTCATATTTTCTCCGTAAATTGTGTATGTCATTTGCTAGCTAGATATTTTTTGTCCAGGTTCAACACATTTACACCTGTAAGTACAGACTATTATATCCCTGGCCTATGGGAATATTTTTTATATAAGGGATAAGACTCGTATGAGAAATCCCTTGTGATTAAAGGAATTTGGTATGGATTAATAGGACTCATGGCAGTATTAAGTACTGGTTAAATAAAATAATTAAACCTTGTATATATGTATAATTCCTCGTGATTAGAAAACTGATGAAAATATGTAAGGTTAGTTTTTTTTACCTATAATGAATGAATCAAGCAAAAAAAAGAAATATTCCTATGGATTGTTGATAGTTTTCATAAAAGAAGTGAAATGACAGGAACATATGAGAAAGTTATGAGTTCATGGTTGTATTAAAGATAATGTGTAATCCTATTAACCTAAGTACTTGTCTATGCATATGAACGCAAAGGAAGACAATTGAAATACATATTCACTGAGGGCATGAGAAAAATTCTTGGTGCATGAGGATATGCTTGAATGCATATGACAAAGATTGACCATGCATACAACATGCATATAAACTTATTACCATATGTTATTGGATGTAAAATATGGTGATGTCATAAATCATATGGTTAGTGATGATTTGATTATAGCAGCATAAGTAAAATGTTGATTATATTGATTTCATATTACCTTATCAGGATAAGGGTAATGAAATTTTGATCCCGAATGTGGTAAACGAAGTGTAGGAGTATTTCTAGATGACCAATGGGTCAGATTCACATCCATAGGTGGATGGTAGCCATATAAGTATGGTTTAATATTCTCAAGTAGTAGTGATAGGGAATTCAAGAAAGGATCCCTTTAG
>JZKD02S0789915.1:213453-234036 GCA_000966675.3 Picea glauca | reverse complement strand
TGTATACATGATCAATGGTGTTGATATTGTTCTATTGGAATTCATTGTACTTGTATAATAATACATCTGAATTGAATTGCATGGGAATGGAATGTATGAGCAGGAGGACCATGTGCTTTATATTAATTGATTAATGAAATAATACAATTGGTTTCCTCTTGTGAAAATAACCTTAGATATATCGACATGTTTGTGTTTCTTTGGTGTGTAGCAAAGAATTTCTATAGTGTGATACATGTGAAAGGAAAATAGGTTATTAATCTAAGAATGCACAATACTCCCTAGGAGGAATGGACAACGTGTCTTGAGATAGGCATGGAAACCTATCAGTTCCTGAGAAATCCCCTGTGTCGTTCAGAGAGTCTTAATTCTTCCGTGTAATCCCTTGTCCTGGTATATGTATTTTGTAAGACGTGAATCTCCACCTAAATAAGTGAGGAGAGAATGCCTTAGTTGGTTTAGAGGAGAACTGCAGATACCCTGAAGGCCTGGTAAGCCTTAGAAAATATCTGGAGGAAATCCATGAATGGATAAGTCCCGATCTGGACTGATGATATATATAAAATGCATGTTTTGAGCCTAGAGGATTCGCTCCCATTGTATAGGAATAACAAATAGATCATGACCCTTCGATTGCAATAGGATATGATGCATGGATAGGATGTACCCCGAGACATGATATCCATTGATCTATCATAGTATTGAACGATGATACGATCTCGACCATTAGTTGGACTTGGTCATAAAAGTATTTAAGTGTAGGGTTGTGGTGGCACTCCGATGGAGGAGATCTCTAAGAAAATACGAGAGTCATTGGATCTGTGTGGTAAGTAAATATAACCATTGATGGGTGGTGCATCCATCGGTGTAGTCCATTTTTAGGCCGAGATAAGACACCAAACTGACCAGAGTTGTTGATCCATTGGAGAATAAAGGTAGAATATATACCATTGTTGGATCTAGCCATCATTACAATGGGGCGAAATCCATTGAAAAAGAGTTGGTCGGAGTTGACTTTCGGAGGAAATTCTCGAGCGACCGTAGAAGAACTTTGAAGGAGGAACTTTGAACAAAGATTTGAACCGTTGATTTGTCATGGTCAAAGGAACTCTAAAAGGATATATACACCATTGATATCCTACCCAAGGGCTTAAGAAGGTGACATGGATGGTGCCATGTGTCAAGAAAGAGTGGTTCCATGTGTCATGATGATTTGGTACCTATAGGTAGGAATCCATGGGAAAACAAATGAAACATGCCAAGTGGCATTGGTGCCACATGTCCAACATAGAATATACCACGTGAGATAGGGTTGACTTCTTAAGAGTTGACTATGGACAGTACTAAGTACAACTCTGAAAGGTTCAGAGTGCCACTCTGAAGGGTTCAAAGTATAAATATGAAAGGAGATCTGGATTGTTGATCTGTTGAGAACGAAGATCTAGGCCATTGATTTGTTAGGAATGGAGGAACTTCAAAAGGATATCTAGACCATTGATCAGTGTATGGGAAAGATCAAATCTCAGTCATTGATTCATTGTAGGTCCTACCGATTTTCCGTGGTGAGTAATGGTAAGGATAAGTGACATCACCTAACCAATATATGGTGGACAGGTGTCAACACCTGGATAGGTGAACCAAGTATTCAGTGATGAAGTGTACACCATGATAGATCACGTGGAAAATCTACATGTCAAGTAAAGATCATGCCACATTTCACACAGTTTTGGCCCTTTTAAGGTAAAGTCTTCTTGGGAACATATGTGCCACATGTCATTCCAACAGGGAAGTACACATGGAAATAGATGCTTAGGTGGAAGGTACACAATGGCCTCTTTTTTGAGTTGATTGTTTCAGAGTTGACTCTGAAGGGTTCAGAGTACCACTCCAAAGAGCTCAGAGCATGAATATCAAAGCCAATTTGGGCAGTCGGTTGGTGTAATGGTTAGATGTGGTCTCACCCTTTTGTCTTCGCGGTTATCACAAGAACCCAGGAAAGAAAAGGAAGCAGGATGAACGTTAACCATCACATAAGTGGAGAACTATGATTAGATCCTAGTCGTTGAATTGGAGGAACGAATAGATCAAGGATCTAGTGAGATAGGTGGAAGATGCCACGACAGCACCAGGTTGGATGACTCATGTGGTAGTAGTCACATGGATGCCATGTGGAAGTAAAGTGGCCTTGGGCCAATAGAGGCCTAAGAACTTTGGGAAGCCATAACTTTCAATCTCAAGATCATTTTTGAGAGAAATTACAGTCAATGGAAAGCCCTTGACAAGTAGAAGATGTTAGTGTTGTTAAAAATGGATTTTGAGATGGTTAAGGGAATAAAATTTTTAATACCCCTTTCCCTTGAAATATTTGAAGGGGGTCGAGTGTGTTACATTCCTTTTTCCTCTTTTAGCTAAATATTTAGGTTGAGAGTTATCTTCTCTATTTCTTCAAGATTATGATCCTTCTTCTCATGTTTCTACAATTGATCCTTCTGCTTTATTTTCTCTTTTCTAATCCTATCTATTTATTGTTAGGCAGTAATGAGTTCTGCTTCAAGATATTATTCTTCTGAATCTATCTTTTCTTTCTAATTATCTTCATTTTATTCATCAACAAGATTTGTTTCCATGGTTATCGAGAGATATTCTTCTTCATCATCACTATCTTCCCTTCCTGCATATGGGCACTTAGCAGAAAAAATTTATTTTCTACCACGACTAAATAATTTGAAGGGTAGCTTACCTTTGTATTTGTCAGTTCTTCTTTTTAACTTTCTCACAAATTGTACTTCTTCTATCTCTAATTCACAACTGGAATAATCACTGTATCTCTCTTCATAAATGTTTTGTAGCTTGTCCCAAATTTGTTTAGTTGGTGTACACTTCATTACTTGATAGTCTCATAATATGATAGGCCACTATGTAGGGTACCAAATGTAATATAATATGCAGAAACAAGAATATTTAGCAGATATTAATGGAACAACAAAATATTGAGAATAGCAACACCATAAATAATACCTTTATTCAAATAAAGCAATGTTCACTTGCCTCTTCAAGGGAGAAACCTCCAGTAGAGAAGAACTCTATTACAATAATTCTCAAGACAATCTTCTCCATGCCTCCTACTCTTATTTATATTAATTATGTCTTCTAAAGAGCATTCTATAGGAAGATATTTCTAGAAGTGGAAGCTTCTATTAGGTCTTCTTACATTGACTTTTTCACATTTATTAAATAGGCCTTATTAACTAATTTCGTCCTTTATTACTTGGAAAATATATTAGTCTATCTACGTGAGGGGGTAGGGAGGTTAGGTCCCTAACACACTCAAGATGAAATCTATTGATTTTGCATTGTTTTCATTTGAATCCTTCCCAGCTTCATCTCTATAATTTGTTGTGACTAATTCTCAAATACCAAACCCAAGGGCCTTCAAATATATCTTAATTCGTATACTCCATTATGCATAGTTTTTTCCATTGAAAAACGGAGTTTTGTTTATAGGGAGACCTTCCTTACAATCCATATTTGCTCAAGATCTTCCTTGTAGTGGTTAAACTATTTTTGAAGGAACCCACTCTGATACCAATTGTAGAACTTATGCTTATACTGAGATGGGGGTAGTGAATTAGTATAAGATAATTTTTACTTTATTTAACCACTCATCAATCATTCATCAACTGAGAAACAATAATCGCATATAAACTCAAATAACAATGCATAGAGTTTATCAGGGAAACTTAATCGAGAGAAAACCATAAAACCTATATTTATAAATTAATGTAGGCACCAACATATTGTTACAATATTTGTAGGAACCTACCTATTGGAGACACCAATCCCCTCAGTTGAGCACCAACTCATCAACACCTGTAGCAGCCAACCTACTAGAGACATCAATCTCTTCAATTGAGCACCAACTCAACAATATATTGTGTAGACACCAACCTACTGAAGACACCAATATCATAAGCTAAGAACCAACTCAGTAAAACTTGTATAGACACCAATCCAATATCTTCATACATATAGTTCTTATGGCTTCACTTTCATGCTTCATACTTCAAAAATATCTTCAAACCGTAGTCACATTGCGCCTCCATTCCCTAACGAGCCTCATAGAATCACTCCCAGAATATGATCCCATATTGCAACATCGTAACCTCAAAACAAAACACTTTGTAGAATCACAAACCTTTAGTCCTTCATAGTACACCCTAAGAACAAGGAAAACCCCAAGAAAATCCCTCAAAACTTCTATTGCATGTCTTTACATCCCAAAAAGACACCCCAACTCCTCTAGTGCACCTTGAATATATTCTATGCACCTCAGACTTGATATCTTACTTGGATTCACTTCAAATGCACACATCTATCTTATATTTATAATATTTATGTCTTCACTTTTAGGGACTACCTGTAAAGACTAGTTGAGATGACCTGAATTTTCTAGTTGGGTTGTCTGACAAAAACAATCATTTATCTCCTCATTCCTAGGGAGTTAGAGGGAATGTCATATATCATTGGAAAGGAATCAAAATACGATTTCCAACCATATAAGCTATGCTCTCATTTGAGATAGGTATCTAGGGTAAAACTACCTTCAAAGTTAGGATATCCAAACTGAGCATAACAAATCCAAAAATAATATTTCCAACAATCTCCTTCTTGCAATATTTATCTTGGACATCTATTGTCTCCCTCTGTATTTGACATCAATGAAAACAATATTTCCAACAAGTACATTGTAGAGGCACATTTGGTACTCTTGGAGTAGGGTCACCATGTTATAGCAAGATTTTCCTCACCCCATGCAACTTTCTTAGAAGGCATTTTCCATTTCCCTATGCAGACTTGAAGTCCCCTTTTGCACTTCCGAGAGCTAAAAAATAATATTTTTCCACATATACACTCCCTAATAGTTATACAACATGTGTATACGTAGGTTGCACCACTACATCCCACGTACATCGGGTTTGGTACTCAAAAATAAAAATTATGTCGGGTTTCCATGTAACGTCACAAGATCCATGATCCTTGACCTTCCATATAGTGGAAACGTTCTGACTCAGCCCTTCAGTTCCATTTAAAGGCTATAAATTGGGCCATATCCAAACCGTGGAAGAAGAGAGAAAATATACTCTAGATAAATTTTTGCTTCACATTGAGTTTGCATCCCTTTTTCCTTTAAAGTCTGAACACATTGTTCAGCCCCCAAGCTCTTCCCTCTTTGATGGAGAACCTTATTGTCTCTCTTATATGAGCTTGCCTTTGGTGGAGGATTGAAGTAGTGGAGTTCAAGCCAGAAGAGACTTAGTTTCTCGGTTCCGAGACATGCGGACACAAAAGTTTGTCACTCATACACTTATGTTGATCATATTTTAATAAAAATACTCTTTTCTCGCCCAATTAATATTTTGCAAATATTTGAATTGTTATTCCATGGGCGTATAAGTTATGAATGTTGATGGATTGTGCTATTATATTTGATAACATTATATATTATCAACATATGCTTGTGTATATTGGTTTTTGAGGAAAATCTGTAGGTATAAAGCTTTGAGTCAAAATGGTGGTCTTCATCAAACGTCTGGACAAGGTAGGCTCTTTATCTTGTCTTGTTATTATTTTCATTTATATAGCATACTTGGGACTAGAGTTGATTTCTGCATTCATTCCATCTGTTGTGGTTTACCCCATGGCATAGAGTGATTTTTCTCATAACATAATTGATGACCATACTGGGGAATGAATCTTCTTTTGGGGGTTTGGAGTGCTTTTCTCCTTTGATTGCTCTCTGTTTGCCTAAGTTTCTGTGTGGCATGATTGCTTGACAACCTATTTTTACTTTGTATTTGAGTTTCTTGGCATCATCCTTACCCTAACATGTTTTAATACATATACACGGTTTTTCCCTTGACAGACACATACATACGCGAGTTGTCTTTCTATAGGGTGCACAAATACGTGGTTTTTTCTTAAACAGTCATGTACATCAACCTTTTTATCTTAATTGTTGAGTTTGGTGTTTGTTGGGTGAGTTTTGATGTTTACTGAGTGTTCTTTGGTCTCTGTCATAACTGTTGAGTGCCTGCAGAGTGATAGGAAACCTTTCTTTGGTTAAATGTTTGGGCCATTTTTCTTTCTCATCATCTTTTTCATTAGTTGTCCTTGCATATTGGTCTAAGTGTTTTCTTCTTGGTATCCTTCTTGGATTGTCTCTTTTTGCTTGCAATGGGGTCTATATATCAAGTTGTTATTCAGTCCTTGCGTTTTCATTTCTTTATATTGAAAATACACAAATATTACATTTTGCATATTGGCATTTTCTCTTTTGGTTGTTTAGTATTGATCTTGATACATATATGGAAAGATTGCATCTCGTTGAAATTGCAGAGTTGAATTGAAAGTTGCATTTTGAAAAATCTTATCATCTTTTGAGAATTGAAATTTAGGACTTAGCTTCATGTTCATATTCATTTCTTTTATATGTTGAGTCATAACATCATTAGTTTCACGACCACATATTTTGAGTAAAAAAATTCATTAAAAGTAACGTTGATTAATTAAAATTGATTAGAAATTATTTCATTTTTCAATGTACACAAACAAGTATAGGATATAGGGCCTTGGAATAGGATTTTGTGAGCAAACTCCTCCAAGGATATTAAACTCAACATATGTGTCTGACTAAGGGAGTGGTGAAATCCATTTTGTAATTAGTGACATTAGGACGCTCCGCTCACACCGGAGTTAAGCACTAGGTTGTGCGAAGTTGGTTGCAGAGATATCCCTCTAATACCTTCTTAGCATCAGAGATATTTTTGGGGATCTACTCGTATATGGGGGTCTTGCTAGTACCTTTACCTCTGTGAGAGGTGGTTCTTTCAAGATTTTGGGCTTTGTTACCCTGCCCACATGATGGAATTGACTTACGACTGTTCTCCTGCACATTGGTTATATCATGGTGGCTTTAGTTTCTTGACATAGGTAGCCACATATGTTCCTTGAAAGGGTTATTCTACAGGTACCCTGAGTCAGATAAGGTTCGGACAACACACAACCTTTATGGACGATTACCTCTCCAGGGGGATCTGACCGACTAAGTTGTTAATCCCATGAGGGCCCCTATAAATGATTCAAATACCTCCGATATTTTGAAGGGAGTATCAGGCCCCTCTTGGGAGAGGTATACCTACTCTAGTGAGGGAGGCCCCTTTTCAACTACTATATCATGTTTGTGTATATATTGGCCTTTTTGTTTATTTTGGTGTGCTCTTTGATTATTAGTTGACCTTAGGATTTGTTTTTATATCTTGAGTCTTGAGTCATCGTGTAGCCATACCAACTTCCTCGTCGGTCTCGTCGTTTGTTCAAGTTACCACCGCATCTTGAGTCTTTTCTTTCTAAAAGGTGTAAAGTTATCAAAAGTGGTACACACACCTACACCTACCAGACTTATGATCATACAAGTATGAGTATTGAGTCGAGTCAGAAAGATACTAAGATTGCTTCAACTCCCATACCTAACATAGTTAATGGGACTCCTTCAACTCCTTCAACCACTCTGGTTGTGGTGTCGAAGATCCTCGTCCTTACTCCTATCCAGCCTATGGATGCTAGGAAACCCATAGTAATGAACCCTTTTGGGTTCCTTTTAGGTACACTTGGATACAATGCTCAGTCCATTCCTTCAGTATCTAACCCTTTCTCTTTTGGTATGTCAAATATGACATTGCAATTTTCGTCTTCCATTCCAGCGAATAATACAAAATCCTAGTATTGGACCTGGGGGCATGGATCCTCCACATATTCCACTCTCATTTGGTGGAGCACATTTTCCCTATATGACTCCTACGACTAGAAGCCAACCTCCTTTTCATCCTGGGTCTAATCCTAGTATTAATGCTCCTGGATGGAGTAATCAGCCAGGCGGACAAGATATTGCCTATGTTCTTTCCTTTACACCTTCCTCCTCCACATCGATTCCAACCAACACGTTTGGTATGGAAAATCCACCTATATCCTCCAGATTTCCACCTAGAGGGAGTCAGTTTCATACTATGGGCACCCCCTAACCTGGAGCTCCTCTAGTCGAGGGTAATGTTTTTAACCCTCATTATAAAATTCCTACATGAATGATGCCCACCCAAACTCTTATGAATCAGTTTGGAGGGGGGTATTACAATCCTGCACAGTGCCATGGTGCATACCAGAACCCTGTATAGGCTACGATCCCTCAGCATCAATCTTTCTCGGGAGCATGGGGTCAGATGCCTCAACCCCGAATCCATTTTCTAGCCACACTTAATTTTCCATACTTGTCAAGATTAATGAATGACCTGAAGCATCATGATCCGCCATGGCCCTCCGTCCCCACCAAGATTCTTTCAGATAATCCAAAATTTGAGGGAAATATTGGCGAGAATCATGGTGATCACGTCACTACTTTTCATATTTGGTGTTATTCCAATTACCTTAATGACGATTCTATTCATTTGAGACTATTTCAATGCACCCTTATGGGGGTTGCAGCAAAATGGTATATTGAGCTACCAGGGGGGACATACAAAAATTTTAATCAGATGGTTTTAGTCTTTCTCAACCACTTCCAGTTATTGGTTCATTACGATGTCGACATAGAAATTTTGTCGGCCCTCCACCAGGACAAATCCAAAAATATCTTGGACCACATCCAAGAGTGGTGCAAACAAAAGAGGTTGATAAAAGCCTACATTCCTCCAGAGTTTCTGTTGGAATGGTTCCTTAAATCCCTATTTCCCTTATTTCAAAGGATGTTTCTACATCCGAGGTAACATCTGAAGAGGAATCTATTTTTAAAGCCCAGTAATTACATCTTATATATTCTCATTCTAGGATGTTATACAAAATTCTTCTTGACACACCAAGGTCAAATTACAACCATAGACAAAATCTCGGGCCTCATGTGGATGCCATTATAGGATCTACAAATACTAAGTCTGCAAACCTAGTGATGCACCAGTTGAAGGAGTTGTCTCTAAGCCAGTCTGCAGCAGGACAAGCTTCGTCTGTGTCCTCCACTCCCACTCAGTCGATGGATGTGCATTCTGTATAGTCTTCATCTCCTACAGTCACGATCGACATCTCTCAAAATCCTGACAAAGTTGAAAATGTATATATCAGTGTGGATTGTTCGCCTGAACAAATTCATATCTACACCGATCTCTTCAAGGAATTTCATGATGTATTTGCTTGGTCATATGAAGAGATGCTAGGAATTGACCCTCGCATTGTCGAACATGAGATTAAAACTTATACAAATGATAAACCTATTTGACAATGACTTAGAGCTGTTAATCCTAGGAAGGCCCCCGCTATTAAGGCAGAGGTGGAGAAACTACTTACTGTTGGTTTCATCTACATGGTTCCCTTGAATAAATTTGTATCCAACCTCATTCCCGTGAATAAGAAGTAAGGAACCATCCATATGTTTATGGATTTTCCAGACCTGAATAAGGCTTGTCCTAAAGACAACTTCCCGACACCTTTCATTCATCAGATTCTCGATGAGTGTGCGGGAAGCGAGGTTTTTTATTTTATGGACAGGTTTTCTGGGTACAATCAAATTCAGATTAAACCCGAGGATCAACATAAGAAGGAATTTAGTTGTCCTTGGGGTACTTTTTCATACCATAAAATTCCTTTCAGCCTTAAAAACGCTGGAGCAACCTTCCAACGAGCCATGGCTTTTTCTTTTCATGATCTCAAGAACATTGTCGAAGCTTATCTCGATGATCACGTTTCTCACTCTCACAAGAGAGTAGATCATTCTACTCACCTTCAACTTGTATTTGAGAGATGTATTTATTATCACATCCATTTAAACCCTCACAAGTGCATATTTTGTGTTAATTCTAGCCACCTTTTAGGATTATTAGTCTCTGAGCATGGGATCTTGGTGGATCCTATGAATATTGAGGCAATACTTTGATTTCCTCCCCCACGCAACATTCATCAGCTTCAAGGTTTACATGGGAAGGATAACTTATTACGTTGGTTTATAGTAAACTATGCCAATATAGCTAAGGGTTTCATGCATCTCTTGAAGAATGACATTCCTTTTATATGGGATGAGCGAGCCCAGGAATCCTTCGATGCTCTTAATGATGCCTTGGTATCGACGCCTTTGTTTAAGCCTCCAAACTACAATAGAGATTACTTTATTTATATCGTCGCGTCCAAAAGGATGGTTGGTATGGTTCTAGTTCAAGAGGACGATGAGCTCCATGAGCACGTTGTCTACTACCTTAGTCAAAACTTAGTTGGCCTTGAACTTAAGTACTCTCACATTGATAAGCTAGCCTTGGATGACTTACATGCAGTTCAAATATTATGAAACTATATATTTCTTTGCAAAAATACCATAGTTGTTGATGTCAATACATTTCAATATGTCCTTACTAGGTGTATCATAGGGGGAAAATATAATAAGTGGATTTTCATTTTGCAAGAGTTTGACCTCTATTTTGCTTCGACGAAATCTAAGAAATCACTATTTTTTCCAAGTTGATATCGGACTTCCCTCAATTGGATGAGGACGTCATTCATGGTGATTCATTCGTGGATGAACATATTTTCCTTATCTCATCATCGGACCCCTGTTACGGAGACATTTTGATCTATCTTTAAACCTTGAAGTTCTCTCAGCATATTTCGAGAGACGATCGACGACACATACGACATCAAGCTAAAAATTACCTTGTCATCGACGACACTTTGTATCATCGGGGTGTAGCTAATATCTTGCATTGTTGCTTGACTCATGAAGAAGATGTGTCAGTTATTAATGATTGTCATAGTGTGGCTTGTGGTAGTCATCTATCTGGGCTTGCGACAACCCAAAAAATATTGTGATTTGGTTATTTTTGGTAGACAATTTTTAAAGTTTGCGTCGAAGTGGGCAAGAAGTGTCACCATTGCCAAGTGTTCGCTTATAAAATGCACTCGCATCCAGCCCCTCTTTACCCAGTCATCACTGTCGATCCATTCACCAAGTGTGAGGTGGATTTTATTGACTGCAACCCAACTTTGGTTGGGGGGCATCAACATATTATCGTGGTCATAGACTACTTCACTAAATAGGTAGAGGCCACTATTAAATCTGATGGTAAGACTACATCATTTTTCGTGTTTAACCAAATTATAGCCCAGTTTGGAATCCCAAGGGAGATTTTCACTGATCATGGCAGTCACTTTCAGAATGAAATGATGAAGGAACTAGCATCAAAACTGGGGTTTAAGCACGGTCATTCTTCCCCTTAATATACCCAAGAAAATGGACAAGTAGAGGCTATGAACAAATCTCTCAAGACCATTTTGCAAAAAGTTGTCAGCTAGTGAAAATATGATTGGCATGTAATGATTTACCCCACGCTTTGGGCATACCGAACCTCAGTTAAGACTTCCACCAATTTTTCTCCTTTCCAGTTAGTACATGGTGTGGAGTCGATCCTTCCAATTGAATGTGAAATCCCTTCCCTTAGACTAGCAGTTAAGCTCCTACCTGACACTTCTGATATCGAAGAACACCTCATTCACCTAGAGAATATAGATGAGCAACGTCGAAATGCCTCTACGATTTTCAAAGAAAATAAATGAGATGTCAAGGTTCAATATGATAGGTATGTTTTTCCTTAGTAGTACATTGAGGGTGACTTGGTCCTCTTGTATGAACAAGCCAAAGAACCATTGGGCGCAGGAAAATTCAACCCCATGTGGCACGATCCTTATATCGTGTGGTGTGTTTTAGAAAAAGGAGCCTACGAATTAGAAGATTATGAAGGGAATATGTTGGTTGAGTGTAGAAATGGGCTCTAATTGAAAATATATTCCGCTTGAGCCCTCAAGCTTGGGCATAACTCTTTGTATACTAGTGTATCTTAGTGTACATATATATATTTTCCTTTGTGTCATCGACTTGATTATCGTGTTTTCCCTTGTTTGGAAGATGTCAATGAAGTCTTTAGTTTACTTAGGATTCGCAGACGGTCCCAGTCATCATACACGGAACTTGGCTTCTGTCACTTGGGTCATTTACTCACCCGAGGGTCAACTGGTGTCTTCAGGTGGCATTTTTCTAGGGCCATCAATGAATAATGTGGCTGAATATAGTGTCATTAGAGAGATTTTACACGACACCATTTCACATGGTGTTCGGTATTTATATATTCTCCTGGACTCCCAATTAGTAGTATGTCAGTTGAAATACAATTATTGTGTGCGAGACCCTACTCTACTCCAATGATTCCTACGGGTATGACTTTTGGAATGACACTTTGATTTTATTACTTATAATCACATACCTAGAAGTTATAATTATGTATATGATGCATATGCTAATTATGTTTTAGATTTACATTTGTCACATAACTAAAGTAAAGAAAACACATCCATCAATGTAATAATTGTAACATATATAAGTAAAGCTGAAGACTGATGTTTTTTATATTTGATCTCTCCAAAAATATGGTATCATACTACAAATTGGGGTTCACACCCTCAAAATACATATATGGCCGGTAGATACAATAACCATGAAATATACACATGGGGTGACAGATACGTATCATGATAGAATATTATGACGTTTGCAAGACACCAGAAGAGTCTCACCCACACATGGGGCACACCCACCACCTGTCATTGCATAGCCTCTGGCAGATCCTCCACCTGAACCATAGGAATCCTGTGCATCAATCAAGACAGGTTCCCCTGCACATTTTAAAGAACTCTCTCTATATCTCCTCCAGCTGGCTCATATCCCCAGTGACTCCGGTGATGTCATGGGAATCCATCTAGTCGTCGTGAACCCACATTTGCATAACAAAGTAATTGTCAATACTTGATACCATCCAAAAATATTTTTGTTTTTTATTCTCTTTGAAAAAACACAAAAAATGAAATATATAAAAAAACAAACTCATACCTATATTACTGTAGGTAGAATCTAGTGGCAATGGCATATCTCGATCTCCTTTGTAGTTAATCCCAGCATAAGGGTAGTCATCTATGGATATAACATGTCGATTCCACCAGAAGAAGAACTCATCATTGTAGGGGGTTGGTACCCTACCACCTCCTAGCCTCCTCGTCATCTTAGTCCACCGTGACATGGTTGGATCATGCAGACTGCGTGGAATGATCTCCACTCTAGGGCTCAAACCTGGAACCCGCTCAAAGAAAAAACTACATAAGATAGATGCAAACCTGAAGTTTCTTTTCCTCCCTTATTTGCAATATGTCAGTTGGCTCTTCATGTTAGCCAGTAGTGAATTACATCAGTCGTAAACTATGGGTCGCAAGAACTCCACTATGTAAAACATCAGTGTCATGTATTCCTTGTGTAATGAAGTCGACCCCGTGATCCATGTAATTACAAGGATGACGATCTTCAAGCTTAGGTTCTCAATCGCCCTGATGGGGAGTTGACTCCCTACTTTATCTATGTCTGCAACACAGTGGGTGGTGATGTAGTCCTCTATGTTCATGCCACCCCAATTCCTCGAGATTTGAGATTCACCACCTCGCCCTGATGAGATAATGAAATAAATGTCCTCTTGTTGGCACAGGGGCAGACCCAGGTTTCAACGCTCAAGAGCGCACCAACAATCCCTAACTACTGGCCCTTTCAGCAACACCTGCGAAGCAGATGCAGTCTCACCCAAAGTAGCTATAGGGGGTTGCAGAACACAGGTGTCTACAACCAGAAGGAATGCAAGTGGATTCAGAACAATAACGCACAGTAATATAGTTATCTCATATCTCCTTTAATCCTACTACACAAGATTTATCTCATATCTGTCACAATAATGCAATAACAGTATAACATAATAAAAAGAACACAGAATCAATCACACATAACACGAGATATACGTGGTTCACCCTCTCTCTAGGGCTACATCCACAGAATTGTGCTTTATGATATATTAAGTGAAAGCATACAGTTCTATCTGCGCACTTAGTTGCAGATCTCTCTTCTTCTCTCTCTTTCTCCCCTCCCTACGCACCCAGCTGCAAGGTTGATCTTTGTACCCAGCTGAAGATCTTACAATACAGACTACTCTCACAATACAATAGTTCTCCCTCAACAGAAATCTTTCCTCATAACATAATTGACCCCATCCCAGGTCCTCTTGACCTTTATTTATACATTACAATATCTCATCGACAACCTTAGGCCGAAACCTAGGTGTCCAAAATTCCAAATGCCAAAACCCTAGGTGTCTAAAACCCTAGGTCAATTTGACCCAGATTTTTAGGGCTTCACCAGCTTGTCTTTCCTTCCTTCTCGCGCAGTGCTCCAAAGCATCCAACAGTGGAATTTTCCATTTGTTGAGTTGTCCATGATCCATCTATCTTGTTGATCTATCTTCCTCGATCTCCTCATCTAATGTCTTGCTTTATCTTACTTCGCTTCGTCTTTTATTCTCTTTTGCTCACTTTTCCCTAGTATCAGTCACTGTGTCTTCCACGCAGTTCACATTTTTCCTTTTCTTCCTTTTTCGTCACTTGCTTCCAAAACCAAGGGCCAACAATCCCCCAACACTCACATGTGACTCGTCCCGAGGCACTTCAGGTCTGAATCTTCTGTTTCACTACATCTTCAGACTGCACGAGGCAACCTGTGCTTTCTTCTCTGTCCTTCCCTTCCTTGTGCAGATTGTCTTTTCTATGTCTAGCACCCAGTTTCAACTGAACCTGGTACCTAGACCTTTTTCCTTATGCTTTTACTGAGAGATGTGAGGCAGCTGGTTCTAATTGTACAATTTCAACCGACTCCCGTTCAATAATCCTTCCTTCCATTCTCCATTCAGTGTCTTCAACTGCGCAGCTCCTCCTTCTGTAACGTAGGCAACCTCGTACAGCCCAAGCCAATGCATTCTGAACTTCCCTGCATGTTTTATGAACTTACTGTCATATACCAATACCAGATCTCCTTGCTTGAAGGTTGTCTTCTTGATGTGCCTGTCATGGTAGGCCTTTTCTCGTTCCTTCTGAGCCTGCTGGTGAAATCCTGCAATAAATATATCTTCTTCTAGTTATACAAACTGCGCAAGCCTCTCTTTCACAACGCCAGTATCATCCATATTTGTAAAGGCTGCAATTCTTAGACTAGAAACCAAATATTCCATGGGTACAACTGCTTCTAGACCATAGACCAATTTAAAGGATGTCTTCATGGTCAACTTGTTGCAAGTGGTTCTATAGGCCCATAACACTGTTGGTACTCTCAAATCCCAGTCATCCCTGTTCACACTGCAAATTTTTGTCTGCGTTGTCTCCAAGATCTTATTGAAGGCTTCGACTGTCCCATTCACCTGTGGATGGTAAGGTGTTCTCTTATGATGGTGAACATCAAATTCCTGAGTCAAATATTCAATAGTCTTGTTAATAAAATGTGTACCTTGATCGCTCATTAGGATCTTTGGGCATCCAAGCCTAGTTATGATATCCTCAAAGATAAATCGCACAGTTGTAGTTGCACTACAGTCCTTAACAACTCTTTTTTCTGCCCATCTGGTCAAATACTCTGTCACATTGATTATGTATCTAGAGCCTGTGTGCTTTCCTGGTGGGTTGATAGGTCCCATGAAGTCAATGGCCCATTTCTCGAATGCTTGTAAGGTCAACTGAGGTGCTAGAGGAATTTCATCTCTTCTGGAAGGTTTCCCGACTCACTGGCATACATCGCAGGCCTTATAGTATTCCTTAGCATCTTTGTGTAGAGTAGGCCACCAAAGGCCAACCCTAAGAATCTTCTGCGTTGTTGCTTTCCCTACGAAGTGTCCTCCTGCAATGCCCTCATGTGCTTCTACAAGGATCAATGGTCTCTCTACCTCCATAACACATCTCCTTAATATCTCATCAGGTCCCATCTTGTATAGCTATCCAACTATAAGTGAGAAATATGTCGCACGAACTACCATATGTTTCTTCTGAGTAATTGTATAGTCTCTAGGTTCCATTCCTGTTGACAGGAACTTGACTATCTCCGCAAAGTGATCATCGACTCTTCTGATGGCTAGTAGTTGTGCATCTGGTAGTGTATCCTCCAGGCTAGTAGGTTCCTCTCCATGCTCCAACCTAGACAAGTGGTCAGGTCCTTTGTTCATTCTCCCTGGCTTAACCATAATCGCGAAATCATATTCCTGAAATAACAACAGCCATATGCAAATTCTCCCCCCCAACACTAGCTTTTTGACTAGGTATTTCAATGCAGAGTGATCAGTGAACATCTTAAAATGTCCTCCCAGCAAATAGTGTCGAAATTTTTGTAGTGCATACACCGTAGCTAATCCTTCTCTTTCAGTGGTTGTGTAATTTATCTCAGTTGTAGATAGTTTCCTACTAGAAAAGGATAATGGATGGTCGATGTCTCCGGCTCCTGGTTGTGCTAGCATAGCTCTTAATGCAATGGACAAGGCATCGACATGCACATGGAATTCCTTGCTCCAATCTGGGAAAACCAAAATGGGCGCCGTAACCATCTTCTATTTTAGTTTGTCGAAGCTCTATTGGCATTCGTTCATCCATTGAAAATGACAATCTTTATTTAACAAATTCTCCATGGGTGTTGTTATCTGTCCATACCGCTTGATGAACTTCCTGTAGTATCATGTATGTCCCAGTGCAGTGCACAGTTGTCTCACTGAGGTAGGGGGAGTTAGATCAACGATAATGGTGATCTTGGAGGGATCCACCACCAACCCCTGCTTGCATACAATATGCCCTAGAAAAACTCCAAAAGGTGATAAAAAGATGCACTTCTTCAGATTCAGGGCAATCTGGCATTGCCTGCATTTATCCAACATTAGTCTTAAACATTCAATGTGATATTTTAATAAGCTAAACACAGTCCAATAATCAAAATATGCTTCTAAACATTTATGTAAAAACTCTTTGAATGCTTCAACCACCACCCTTGAAAATATGGCTGGTGCATTCTTCAGTCCAAAGGGCATCACTGTGTACTGGTAAGATCCCCATTCTATTGCAAATGTGGTTTTATGGCAGTCTTCTTTGGCAATCCTGATCTGATGGTATCCTGAAAATCCATCTGTGAAGGAGTAGACCTCATGGCCTCCAACATTATCTAACACTTCATCTGTGAACGGTGTAGGAAAGGGATCATGTAAGCATGCATCATTTAGCTTCCTCAAGTCTACACAGGTCCTGATCTCTCATGTTTTCTTTTCTTGGACCACCATAGGTCTAATCCATTCTGACTCTTCAACAGGTTTTATGATTCTTGCTTCTAACATTCTGTCGAGCTCAATCCTGACTTTCTCCTTATAATTTGGGTTCAATCTGTAGGGTCTCTGCTTGACTGGCCTTTCATCTGGTTTGAAGGGGATATTCATCTCTCCCATGGGCCCTTTAATACCCTTCATATCTGTGAATTTTGTTGGAAAAAGGTCTTGATATTCATGCAACAACTCTGTGATCTTATCAATAGTGGCCTCATCCCAATAATCTCTGACATTTTCCAGTTTAGGTGTTTCCTCCATTCTTATATTAACTTTCTTTATTTTAATGGGCTTCCCAATAAAAGGAAATTTGACCCCAGGTCCTTCTATGTCTCTCTACCCTTTTGTTTCTACGATGTTCACGTTCCTAGGATCATCGTCTTCATCAGCATTGATATTGTAGCAGCCTTGCAATTTCTGAAGAGGCGTAGTCCATCATCCTCTTCTTTCTCCACAGGGAGGCTAGGTGCCTCCTCCAAAACTTTCTGCCTTACAATCTGTAACGCTTGATCCACTATAGGATACTGGCTTTCAAACAAAAAGGTCGTTGCAAAGTTCTGAGTCATACCTTCCTAATTTGCGATGATGAGGCACAGTTCAGCTTGTAGATACCAATTAATAGGTGTTGTGTCCAGAGTGTTAATAAATTTATGCACCCACTGTTCTTGAGGAATGTTGCTCCAGACCTCCTCGCAACTACACACATGGTATTCCGGACAGCTTTGACCTATGTATCGAACTGTGCATCCTATGATGTTGTCTGAAAATCGCGTTGTCATCAAAGTGTGGCATTTCACCCATTCTGCGATGCTCGTCTTATGTGTTCCCCACCTTCTTGATGGAGTTGCTTTCAGAGGTTCGTCCAGTGCCAACAACCTCTGTTGTGTTGGTACAACTTCTTCAAATTCCAACAAGAAATTTTATGAGTGATTCAACCCATCAAAGGTGGGAAAATTACTTACTATTGTGTCGATCCAGCGAACTTCTCTGGTCAATCTGGCGCTTCTCTGCATAGACACTTCATACATATTATTCTACCAGTTCTCTAGTGCTTCTTTTTATTTTGATGAACATGCACTATCACTTTGTCAGCTTAAATTCCCATCTGTTGTAGGATTAATGTAATCTTGTTGTCTTGTTGTCAACTTGTAGATGTTTTCTAATTCATATGCACAGTCTTTTTCTCTGATTGGCTCTGTGTATTTGCGACCTTCATTAGGATCCAAAGGTGAAATGACCCTAAGGCCATCTCCTTCAAACGTCATTCTTATTTTCTTTAAATCAACCACAATTGAATTTTTTGAAAGCCCAATCAATTCCTAACAGCGCGGGATAAGAACAACTCTCATCAACTATCTCAATTACTTCAAAATCTGCAAATGTCCTCACCCCATCAATGTCCACAGGGACATGCTCCAGTCTCCCAAAGGGTCTTACTACCTGCTGATTAGCCATCCTAAGCCTGATAGGGGAATAGATCAACTTAGGTTTTCCCATCAGTGCCCAGGTCCACTTCATCATGACATTGACTTTTGACCCTAAGTCAAGGACCACATAATCTATATCATAATCTCCTATATGAGCATTAAGGTGTAGTTCCTTATTTGTCCTTCTCTTCTTGGATAGTTGATGTACTGCTTTATTCAACAAAGGGTCTACCCTTCCTATCTCATATTTTCTGACCAAGTTTTGTAGTTCTTGTATGGATTTTTCATTCTTAATCAACTCAATAAACATGTACAAGAAACTGACAAGTTTACTCACCTCTTTTCCATGTCCGAGCAAAGTAGATTGATCAAAGGCCAGGGGAATTCCACATTCTCTTACCTCTGGTCGAAACTTTGATGAAGAAGCCTGGTCTCCTCTGAATTATTTTATGGCTTCCTCAAATGTCTTCTTTTCTTTCCTCAGATCAAACTCTTGTGTATTCTCTGCATCGTTTCTAACTCCTGAACCTTTTTTATTCTTCTCTAGAGTCACTCTGTCTTCTCCTGTAATAGAGCCGCCTCTAGTGATAACAGCGACTCTGGGATCTTCTCCACGAGGTTTTTCTTTGATCAGTTGTATTTGCTGGTTTCCTCCTCGTCTGTCCTGAAGTTTGGCTAACAACATAGGGAAATCTTCAATGACATGTTCAAATGAGTTGCAGTAGCTGCAAGTGGTACAAGGGTTATGACATCCCCTTGCCAAGTTTCTTGGTTGTGTGCAGTTATAACAAATGATTTGTCCTCGGCCTCGACCCATACCTCCTCCTCTTATTCTTCTTCTAAATCCCCCGCAAGGGTTGAAGTTTCCTCTTCCTAGGGAGTTATATTGTGCAGTGTTTTCTTCTTGTTGTACTTCACCTTGGATTTTGTATATATCCCTTGACCTTTCATGCATGAGGTCATAAGCCCTACAATCCCTATCATCATTCCCCTCCGACTTATAGAACGTGCAATACAAATTTGTGGGTGTTTGGACATACTTTTGCAAATAGTAACATTCACCAGGGAGATGTCGATTTATACATACCTCACACCAGGGTAGGGTGACTTGCTTCAAGGGGCTCAGAGCTTCAGAGGCCAAGTATTCATGAAATAGGGGACAGTGTTCCTTGTCATGGCCTTCTGATTTTCATCTGACACACCAAATGTATTCTCTTTTATATTTTCCCTTGTCTTTCTTCATATCTTCTACCTGCAGAGACAAACTAGTTAGCTGACTCAAGATTTGACTCATACCTGAGATGGATTCTCCCATAGGGGTTGATTCTAGTTTCATAGCGATCTCCAATGCCTCAACCTGCAAAGTAATATTTTGTTGCATAAGAGGAACTCTAATGTGTGGCAAGAGAGCAGCAATGAACCATTCCTTGTTTTGCTCGTCTGGGATCTTAAAAGTCAACCGACCCATTAAGGTCTTAAACCTATAATCAAATTCCCACACAGGTTCAACTACTCTCTTCTTGATTTCTTTTAGCTCTGTAATTCATTGTGACTCTGACTTGGATTTCTTGAATTCTATGACCAATGCATTCTTGATCTCATTCAGTGGTTTACATTGTGCAATTCCTTGGACAAGTTTCATGTACCATCTCAATGCGCGGTCTCTTAGGGTAGTACTAAACTGAGCTCTCTTAACTACTTCCTCAGTGACATTATTAATACTCCATACAGCTTCACATAAAAACCAGTGTTGATCGTGTTGGATCATGTTGTCATTGATGCCAATGGTTTGATTACTTGGGAGATTGTTGGATCATATGTCATTGATGTAAATGGTTTGGTTTGATTGATGTCATTGGTTGATGTCA
>JZKD02S0789915.1:175312-191042 GCA_000966675.3 Picea glauca | reverse complement strand
ACCTAAGTAAGCCTTTTCTTCTTAGGGTTTTGGTTTGGTGGCCTTGCCATAGCAACACCATCAAACCCTAACTTTCTTGTTCTTAAGTTTAAGTCTTCCAAGACCATTAGTTTCACTTCAAATTGACTCCATTAACCCAAGGCACTAGTCTAGAAACATCTTTGAGCTTGTTTGTCCTTAAAACTCTCTTTCAAACACTCTAAATTTGAAACCCTAACTAACCTAGCGTCTAACCCTAGCACCTAGAACTAACCCTAATGATGATGACGTCTTGCCCATTTTAGACTTGTGTTTGGATAGAAAGTTGCGGCTGACTCATCTTATCATAGCCATAGAGGTTTCATAAATTTTCATTGGTTGAATTAGCTAAAACGTCCACTTCTTGGCTAGCTAACCCTAAACTGCAAACAACAACAATATAGGTGACGTCACACCTCTTGATCTCTTGTTTTGCTTGCAACGTTGTGATATTTCTCACCTTGTTTAGTAGACTTTGAGTTGTTGGTTGTTTTCATGTGCTTAGTTGACCTAACGTCCATCTCATTGTCTCTAAATCTAACCTAAATCTAGGGCTGACATCACATCTATAGCAGCAACAATATTGGTGACGCAGCAACACTATATATGTATGAGCATATTTGCATTTGTATTGGGATTGGTTGTATACATTGAATGCCTTTATCTCTTTGCATTTATTGAAGAAGTGATACAATCCATTTGTCTTTTGTTAATAATCATTGACTTTGTCAATAATTACATTTAAACCATTGCTCATATATATATTGGAGATAGTCATCAATATCTTGAAATACTAACCACTGCAGCACATTCTATAGTTATTTGTCTTGTCTCGCAAACAGGTGCCATTCAGTGGAAGATCTCCTTTGACTATCTCATTTTGGCAGTAATCTGTGAAAGGGAATCTCTTACCTTGATCCATTAAGTCTTTAGCCCTTTAGAAAACCAGATTACATAGGAACGTCTCCCTTGGACCATCCATCCTAAATAGAAAGAGCTCCCCATCGAGGTGACAGTGGGTGGGGAAGCTCCTGTTATGCCAGTTTGAAGCCTTGACTCAAGCTAACCTAAACCCTTCCTACAAACTGTGCGATAACAGGACCAGCCAAGGTTCTTTGGAAAAGTCTCAACTAGATGGAATCATTGGTGATGTTGTTGGATAAGCACCAAAAATGAAACGTCATGACATGATTTGCCAAATTCTCACCTGAATTTCCTTCAAATTTAGGGATATCTAAGGGGAGCTTGGTCATAATGGGAAAACAAGGTGGATCATGTAAGATGGGGTCGTTGGTTAGATTTTTCAAATCAGGAAGATTCAACAAAAAAATGTATGTTAGATTGGGTGTAAATGTTGTATTTCCTGAGGTTTGACAATCAATTCTTGATGAGGAAGGACCACTAAATGGGTTGTTTGGATAATTCATGGGTAACAAGGTTGATCCGAGCAAGTTTGAGTCGAGCACCGCTATGCTCATATGTGACTGTGAATGGGGAGGTCAAATTGGTGAAGCAGTAAGATCATTGATACCTCCCAACAAGGGTGGGAGGCCTTCCTGACATCTAGAACATTGAGGTGACAATGGGTCCTCTATGATTCTAAACTTGTAGTGTGTGTGTGTTAATTGCAAGTGAAATAATGCTAACTTTTGCTTTTGAAATGAAATAACTAAATCAAAGAAAAGAACAAATTTGAATTTAGTAAGTAGAGTGTTTTGATAGGATGGGATTTTTCCATGTGAGGGAGTGAACAGATAAAAACACATTTTCTAAAATACCTAACATCCTTCCTCTCAAAATTTCATTGGACCTTCCAATAACTTCAATAATCGGGCATGAATCCACCGGAAGAAGGGAACTGAAGGTAAGAAAACATTAATTATCCTAAGGGTTATTGGGGTCATGTCTTGAAGGAACTAGTGACATTTCCCAATATCCATTTAACATTCGATCCAGGTGTTGTTGCAACCCACAACCACCACCTATGTAGAAATCCTAGGGTTTAGCCACTAGGTTACCTGCTTNCAAATCCATGTATGTTAGATTGGGTGTAAATGTTGTATTTCCTGAGGTTTGACGGTCAATTCTTGATGAGGAAGGACCACTAAATGGATTGTTTGGATAATTCATGGGTAACAAGTTTGATCCGAGCAAGTTTGAGTCAAGCATTGCTACGCTCATATGTGACTGTGAATGGGGAGGTCAAATTGGTGAAGCAGTAAGATCATTGATACCTCCCAACAAGGGTGGGAGGCCTTCCTGACATCTAGAACATTAAGGTGACAATGGGTCCTCTATGATTCTAAACTTGCAGTGTGTGTGTGAATTGCAAGTGAAATAATGCTTACTTTTTCTTTTGAAATGAAATAACTAAATCAAAGAAAAGAACAAATTTGAATTTAGTAAGTAGAGTGTTTTGATAGGATGGGATTTTTCCATGCAAGGGAGTGAACAAATAAAAACACGTTTTCTAAAAGACCTAACATCCTTCCTCTCAAAATGTCATTGGACCTTCCAATAACTTTAACAATCGGGCATGAATCCACTGGAAGAAGGGCACTGAAGGTAAGAAAACATTAATTATCCTAAGGGTTATTGGGGTCATGTCTCTAAGGAACTAGTGACATTTCCCAATATCCATTTAACATTCGATCTAGGTGTTGTTGCAACCCACAACCACCACCTATGTAGAAATCCTAGGGTTTAGCCACTAGGTTACCTGCTTCAGGTGTGGGAAGGGCACACTCAACCTCAAAAAGTGATCACAGGCTAGAGCCTAACAAGAGATGCGAGGCTCAAGTAGAATTGCAGGAACAACCAGACCTAATCATTTTCCCCTTGATGGATATCTCCCTGCTTTGGTGTAGCACACTTGAGGTGAAGGATTTTCAAAGAACCCTAAAAAGTCAACTTCCAATTTTCGAATGAAAAGTGATGATGGGGGGTTGTTTGGATGCTTACCCTTGAAATGATAACATGTACTAAAATATTGTTTTGCGACCTTGCAAAGGAGTATTTTATTGGGTTCTTTAGAGTTATCTTTTTAATAGTTTGGGATTGGGGTCATGAACCAAAATGTTTACTTAAGGGTGTGATGAAGGATATAGTAAAAATGCCTTAGTTTTTCTAATTCTCCAAGATCTCTTTTGGGTGCAAGGGGAAGAGCATACTCAACCAAGGTGGATTTTTGAAGCCTTTGTGCGTGAGTGAAAATGTGTGCAAGTGTAAAGTGTGCATATATCTATGAATGTGATTAGAGCACGTGGACTTTGTGGGGTCCGTTACTTCCTTCTAATTAAACACTAGTTGTAATTTGTAACCTTGAAAACAATAAAAATTTGCATGAAAAATAAAACTAGTCCTAAGTTGTCAAGATGCAAACATTTGGAGTCCTTTCAAATCCTTTAACTCNTGTATGTTAGATTGGGTGTAAATGTTGTATTTCCTGAGGTTTGACGGTCAATTCTTGATGAGGAAGGACCACTAAATGGATTGTTTGGATAATTCATGGGTAACAAGGTTGATCCAAGCAAGTTTGAGTTGAGCATTGCTACGCTCATATGTGACTGTGAATGGGGAGGTCAAATTGGTGAAGCAGTAAGATCATTGATACCTCCCAACAAGGGTGGGAGGCCTTCCTGACATCTAGAACATTGAGGTGACAATGGRTCCTCTATGATTCTAAACTTGYAGTGTGTGTGTGTTAATTGCAAGTGAAATAATGCTAACTTTTGCTTTTGAAATGAAATAACTAAATCAAAGAAAAGAACAAATTTGAATTTAGTAAGTAGAGTGTTTTGATAGGATGGGATTTTTCCATGCAAGGGAGTGAACAAAAAAAACACGTTTTCTAAAAGACCTAACATCCTTCCTCTCAAAATGTCAATGGACCTTCCAATAACTTTAACAATCGGGCATGAATCCACTGGAAGAAGGGCACTGAAGGTAAGAAAACATTAATTATCCTAAGGGTTATTGGGGTCATGTCTCGAAGGAACTAGTGACATTTCCCAATATCCATTTAACGTTCGATCTAGGTGTTGTTGCAACCCACAACCACCACCTATGTAGAAATCCTAGGGTTTAGCCACTAGTTTACCTGCTTCAGGTGTGGGAAGGGCACACTCAACCTCAAAAAGTGATCACAGGCTAGAGCCTAACAAGAGATGGGAGGCTCAAGTAGAATTGCAGGAACAACCAGACCCAATCATTTTCCCCTTGATGGATATCTCCCTGCTTTGGTGTAGCACACTTGAGGTGAAGGATTCTCAAAGAACCCTAAAAAGTCAACTTCCAATTTTCGAATGAAAAGTGATGATGGCGGGTTGTTTGGATGCTTACCCTTGAAATGCTAACATGTACTAAAATATTGTTTTGTGACCTTGCAAAGGAGTATTTTAGTGGGTTCTTTAGAGTTATCTTTTTAATAGTTTGGGATTGGGGTCATGAACCAAAATGTTTACTTAAGGGTGTGATGAAGGATATAGTAAAAATGCCTTAGTTTTTCTAATTCTCCAAGATCTCTTTTGGGTGCAAGGGGAAGAGCATACTCAACCAAGGTGGATTTTTGAAGCCTTTGTGCGTGAGTGAAAATGTGTGCAAGTGTAAAGTGTGCATATATCTATGAATGTGATTAGAGCACGTGGACTTTGTGGGGTCCGTTACTTCCTTCTAATTAAACACTAGTTGTAATTTGTAACCTTGAAAACAATAAAAATTTGCATGAAAAATAAAACTAGTCCTAAGTTGTCAAGATGCAAACATTTGGAGTCCTTTCAAATCCTTTAACTCNGCACCGCTATGCTCATATGTGACTGTGAATGGGGAGGTCAAATTGGTGAAGCATTAAGATCATTGATACCTCCCAACAAGGGTGGGAGGCCTTCCTGACATCTAGAACATTGAGGTGACAATGGGTCCTCTATGATTCTAAACTTGTAGTGTGTGTGTGTGTGAATTGCAAGTGAAATAATGCTAACTTTTTCTTTTGAAATGAAATAACTAAATCAAAGAAAAGAACAAATTTGAATTTAGTAAGTAGAGTGTTTTGATAGGATGGGATTTTTCCATGTGAGGGAGTGAACAAATAAAAACATGTTTTCTAAAAGACCTAACATCCTTCCTCTCAAAATGTCATTGGACCTTCCAATAACTTCAACAATCGGGCATGAATCCACCGGAAGAAGGGCACTGAAGGTAAGAAACATTAATTATCCTAAGGGTTATTGGGGTCATGTCTCAAAGGAACTAGTGACATTTCCCAATATCCATTTAACATTCGATCCAGGTGTTGTTGCAACCCACAACCACCACCTATGTATAAATCATAGGGTTTAGCCACTATGTTACCTGCTTAAAGTGTGGGAAGGGGACACTCAACCTCAAAAAGTGATCATAGGCTAGAGCCTAACAAGAGATGGGAGGCTCAAGTAGAATTGCAGGAACAACCAGACCTAATCCTTTTCCCCTTGATGGATATCTCCCTACTTTGTTGTAGCACACTTGAGGTGAAGGATTTTTAAAGAACCCTAAAAAGTCAACTTCCAAGTTTCGAATGAAAAGTGATGATGGGGGGTTGTTTGGATGGTTACCCTTGAAATGCTAGCCTGTACTAAAATATTGTTTTGCGACCTTGCAAAGGAGTATTTTAATGGGTTTTTTAGAGTTATCTTTTTAATATTTTGGGATTGGGGTCATGAACCAAAATGTTTACTTAAGGGTGTGATGAAGGATATAGTAAAAATGCCTTAGTTTTTYTGATTCTCCAAGATCTCTTTTGGGTGCAAGGGGAAGAGCATACWCAACCAAGGTRGATWTYTGAAGCCTTTGTGTGTGAGTGAAAATGTGTGCAAGTGTAAAGTGTGCAAATATCTATGAATGTGATTASAGCACRTGGACTTTGTGGGGTCCGTTACTTCCTTCTAATTAAACACTAGTTGTAATTTGTAACCTTGCAAACAATAAAAATTTGCATGAAAAATAAAACTAGTCCTAAGTTGTCAAGATGCAAACATTTGGAGTCCTTTCAAATCCTTTAACTCCTTAAGTTTTTTTTGTATTGCAACTACTTTGAGAAAAATGAAACTAGCCTAGTTTGCACAAGATATGGACAATGGTGGTCCTTTCAATCCTTCAAACTTCCTAATTTCAATTTGCAAAAATAAAAACATGAAGATGTGCACATATGGGGGTGTGTTACTCCAACTAACTAATTTCCTAAATGTTGGTTGAATTGTAAGAGATATGAAGAGATCTTTAACCTTTCTGATCGACCAAGATCACCCTAAGGTGTGAGGTAGAATAAAATTAAAGCTACCACGGAAGAAATGAGACTCAAGACAAAAATAAAGGTCATTTAGATGTTTTAAACGACTTTTTCTTCTCTAATTTCCTTGGTCTTTGTTTTGATTTTTCTTTTTTATTTTCCTAAATGAATTTTCAACTGCCATTTAAAACCTTCTTTTAGTTTTTTTTATTATTATTTTTTTACCTTTTTTATTTTAAATTTTTAATAGACCACGTATTCATTAGTTGTATTCCGTATCTAAATGACATTTTAACTTTTTCTTTTAGCTGATCTTTTTGTCTTTTTAAGATTTTTCTTTGGCTTTGATATTTATATTGCATACACCACGCATCCATGACTTGTATTATGTGTCCCAATGACGTTTCAATTGTCATTTATATTTTAAAAATATATATATTTGTTTATTCTTTTGTCTTTTTTAAATTTTTCTTTCGCTTTGATATTTACGTTGTAGTGACAACACCCATAGACTATGGATTCATTAGTTGTATGTTGTGTATAGATGATGTTTTAATTGCTTTTTATAACTTTAAATATTTTAAATTTTTTTGGATATTTTAAATTATCATGATTGTTAGTGAAATTGTAATTTTTCATTATTTAAATTATATTTTTGAAGATATAAATGAATTGAGTATTCTGAAAAACTTTTAATGTAATTAGCTTTTGTAATCTCAACAATTGATATTTACAATGTCATTATTTTTCTAAAATTTTAACAATCTTGTTAAAACTATTATCAATAAGTGCACTCTTGAAAGACTACAATCATTAAGGTAGAAGTCGAAAAACTCTTGAAAGCTAGGTTTATTTACYCTRTRCCATTAACATACTASGTGTCGAACATCGTTCTAGTTATGAAAAAATAGGGGWCTATCAGAGTTTGCGTCGATTACAGGGACCTTAACAAGGCTTGCCCCAAAGGAAATTACCCTACTCCCTTTATCGACCAAATCATCGATAGTTGTGCTAGAAGTGTCATCTTTTCATTTATGGATGATTTTTCTGGCTATAATCAGATCATATACTCCTATCCGAGCAACACAAGACTACCTTTATCTGCCCTTGGGGGACATTTTCTTATTGCAAGCTACCCTTTGGCCTTAAAAATGTCGGGGCCACTTTCCAATGAGCCATGTCATATGCCTTTCATGATATCAAGCATATTACAGAACCTTACCTCGATGATTTACCTTCCCATTCAACTCTTCAAGAGCATCATATTGAGCATATTAGTGCCATTTTTCTTCGATGTCGCCATTATAATATTCTCTTGAATCCGCACTAGTGCATATTTTGCATTGAAATCGAAAGACTCCTGGGCTTCACTGTCTCCAAAAATGGCATTCAGGTTGATCCCTTAAAGGTTGAGGTTATCTTATCATTACCTCCTCCTTCAACNGGAAATTACCCTACTCCCTTTATCGACCAAATCATCGATAGTTGTGCTAGAAGTGTCATCTTTTCATTTATGGATGATTTTTCTGGCTATAATCAGATCATATACTCCTATCCGAACAACACAAGACTACCTTTATCTTCCCTTGGGGGACATTTTCTTATCGCAAGCTACCCTTTGGCCTTAAAAATGTTGGGGCCACTTTCCAACGAGCCATGTCGTATGCCTTTCATGATATCAAGCATTTTACAGAACCTTACCTTGATGATTTACCTTCCCATTCAGCTCTTCAAGAGCATCATATTGAGCATCTTAGTGCCATTTTTCTTCGATGTCGCCATTATAATATTCTCTTGAATCCGCACAAGTGCATATTTTGCATTAAAATCGAAAGACTCCTGGGCTTCACTGTCTCCAAAAATAGCATTCAGGTTGATCTCTTAAAGGTTGAGGTTATCTTATCATTACCTCCTCCTTCAACCCTACATCGACTTCAAATTTTTCAAGGGAAGGAAAACTTCTTATGCCGCTTCATCCTAATTATGTTGAGATTATGAAAGGATTTGTGTGTTTCTTGAAAAAGTATGTCCCTTTCATTTGGGACGACCAAGCCCAACACTCATTTGATGCTCTCAAACATGCATTGACACATACTCCGTTACTACATCCCCCTAATTACATGCGAGATTATACCCTTTACCTTGTTGCATCCATTTCCACCATCAGAATGGTATTGGTTCAAGAGGATGATGATGACAAAGAACACATCATTTATTACCTAAGTAAGAGCGTAGAGGGCCATAAAATTCAGTATTCGCATGTTGAGAAGTTGGCTTTGGTAGAAGCCATTGTCGTCTAAAGATTTTGACATTACATTTTACTCTGTAAAATCTCAATCATTGCAAATTCCAACCCTATGTACCATATATTTATAGATAAAGTACTGGGGGAAAAAACTCATGATGGATCATTATTCTCCAAGAATTCGATCTAGAATTTTCCAAATCCAAATCAAAGAAATCTTTGGTTTTTGTTGAGATTATGTGTGACCTTCCCTGTACTGATGAAGAAACTATTCCCATCAACTCTCTTCTTGATGAGTCATTGTTCCTCATTATCACATCTGACCCGTGGTATGGATACATCACTCTATATCTCCAAACCCAACACTTTCAGCCTGAGCTATCTCATGAAGATCATCGTCGCATTCGCCATCATGCGAAACATTACCTCATCATTGGCGACACTTTGTATTGTCATGATACTGACTCTATATTGCGGTGATGTTTAAACCATGAGGAAGTTGAACATGTTCTCAATGAATGTCACTCTGGAGCATGTGGCAGTCATCTTTCTGGGATGGCTACAACCTAGAAAATATTGATTGTAGGGTATTTTTGGCCCTCTATCTTCAAAGATTATATGGAAGCCATCAAGAAATTCCAACCCTGTCAATATTTTCATCCTAAAACACACTCTCATCCCGCTCCACTTCATCTAGTAGTTGTCGTCGGCCCTTTCACCAAATGGGGCATCTGCTTTATGCAATGTAAGCCTACCTTGGTTGGGGGGCATAGTTATATAATAGTTGTAGTTGAATATTTCACTAAATGGGCTGAGGCTATGCCTACATTCATAGATGATGGAAAAATTATTTCCCTATTCATATTCAATCACATTAACACTAGATTCAGATTCCTGCAATCCATCACTATTGATCATAGCTCACACACACATATATATACAATAGAAATATTTTTTTCCACATCATAAGTCCAAAAAGGTACATCAGAGCCAAAAACTAGGCCACATTGCCCATACATCATTGAAAAACTAGGACAATGCGAAGGAATGAGACTCTACTCCTCGTCCTGTGGCACATTGTGCTCATGGTAACAGACGACGGCTCATGCCACTCATCGTAAAAAATGACTAAAACCTTCAGGCACCCCCATTGTATTCCTCTAGAGATGATAAGGAATCTCTTGCATCCGCATCACAAGGACACCCATGGTTATCCCCCTTAGGTTCCTTTCCACGTCACGAAGCCCCCCAATGTCGACTTCTTCCATCTGATGTGCCTCTTCGCGTCATATAATGGTGACATACCTACCGACCGTGTTGCTCCTCGATCTGCGAAACAAAAACAAAAACATTTTTTAGATCCCCTTTGTACAACAAATATATATATATATCAAAAATACAAAACAAACATGTTGCAGGGTCACATTCTTCAAAGACATACATGTCTCGTCCCACGATGCTCCCTTAGGAAGCACTAGATCTATGTCTCCTTTGAAATCCATCCTAGCATAGGAGAAGTCCTCAATCATGGGGATCTGATATTCCCACAATGCGAAGAAACATGCATCAAATGAAAAAATATGGGGACCACCCCCTAACCGGGACATAAGATTGGTCTAACACTCCTTCCATGGCTCGGTCAAAGGTAGCATGGGAATCTCTATCCATGGGTGCATCAAAGGTGCTCGCTCTAAGAAGAATGACACCAAGATGGATCCATATCCAAACTATTTTTGCCTCCTTGTCTTGCATTTGGTGATNGCTTGGGAGGTCTTTTCCCCCACTAACATGTGATTGAGTTCGGGAGGATTTTTCCTCGGTCCTGCGACAAATAACATCACAAAATATCACGCCGTAATTGGACTTTTGATTGAGGCTTCCTCTTTTTTCATATCTCACATGATTGTTAGTCTCGATTCTCAACTCGTGGTCTTTCAAATGAACCATATTTATTCCATATGTGATCCTATGTTGTTTCGTGTCTACTTAAGGGTTTGTCTCCTTGAAATATCATTCGATTACAGTCAATATCAACATATACCAAGGGAGTTTAACACGATGACTGATTCACTTGTGAATTTCATGTTAGATTGGCATCTAGTGCATACATAAAATCACAAAGCATATGAAAATGCAAAAACGAAAACCATCATTCAATTAAACACTTAGGAATATGCAGCCTAAATGAAATCCACACACATATATATATATATAATAGAAATAGTTTTTTCCACATCATAAGTCCAAAAAGGTACATCGGGGCCAAAAATTGGGCCACATTGCCCATATATCATTGCAAAACTAGGACAATGCAAAGAAATGAGACTCTACTCCTCGTCCTGTGGCACATTGTGCTCATGGTAACAGACGACCGCTCAGGCCACTCATCGTAAAAAATGACTAAAACCTTCAGGCACCCCCATTGTATTCCTCTAGAGATGATAAGGAATCTCTTGCATCCGCATCGCAGGGACACCCATGGTTATCCCCCTCAGGTTCCTTTCCACGTCACGAAGCCCCCCAATGTCGACTTCCTCCATCTGATGTGCCTCTTCGCGTCATATAATGGTGACATACCTACCGACTGTGTTGCTCCTCGATTTGCGAAACAAAAACAAAAACATTTTTTATATCCCCTTTGTACAACAAATATATATATATATATATATATATATATATCAAAAATACAAAACAAACATGTTGCAAGGTCGCATTCTTCAAAGACATACATGTCTCGTCCCACCATGCACCCTTAGGAAGCACTAGATCTATGTCTCCTTTGAAATCCATCCTGGCATAGGAGAAGTCCTCAATCATGGGGATCTGATATTCCCACAATGTGAAGAAACATGCATCAAATGAAAAAATATGGGGACCACCCCCTAACCGAGACATAAGATTGGTTTAATGCTCCTTCCATGGCTCAGTCAAAGGTAGCATGGGAATCTCTATCCATGGGCGCATCAAAGGTGCCCGCTCTAAAAAAAATGACACCAAGATGGATCCATATCCAAACTATTTATGCCTCCTTGTCTTGCATTTGGTGATTTGATATTTCAAATTCAACAACACACCCCCACACCAATTGAACACTCTAGGCTCAAGACATTCAATGGAATATGCCATCTATGTTTTTGAATATATATGCAGCCGTGTGCTACTCGATAGATTTGTAATAATGAAGAGGATCATGTGTAATGGACGATCTATGATGTCCTTGATGGGAATCTTCCCGCTACTTTTTCGGGTACCTTCCCTACATTATTGAGAAATGTATTCATCAGTCGACATCTCAGACTTCATTGCCCCAATAACCGACCAAAATAATAGGTTCCCTCCACTTGGAGAGCCCTATTAAGAAGTAAATGTCCTTCATCTCTATATCAATAGTATGGGGACCCACATTTAAAAGTTGGTCATTTGCATCCCACATCCTTTTCAGATGCTCCAAAAGAAGCACTTGCTTCCTCATGATCTGAATCTTGAAGAATTCAAGTAAACTACAGTCCCTTAGTGCTTCTATGGTGTTTGGATCATGAAAAGCAGCCATGTCTTCAGCCTCATGTTCTCTCTCTTTCCATTCAATCATTTTGTCCAAGAACTTTCTACACATGACAAGAAGAATCATTAGTCCAAATTTGAGCTTCATCCAATGCTTTCTTGACCATATATTTGCAAAAATTTCTTTATATAAATTGGGTCTATCTCCCACCTAGATAGGGTTACAAGGAAATAGTCTCCCCCTGCTAGCTACAGACATGGCAATGAAGCCTACAACATCACTCCTATCGATGTGATAGGGGAGCAATAATCCCTAGGGGTGCTAAGAGAGACCTAAATCGGCTCAAATCATCCCTAAAATTGCACAATATGAAATAAAAGCACAATGAAATGAAATAGCATGATGAGAGGACTAACTTACTTCAGATGGTTTGCGAAATGGTCTCTTGTATCTCCCACGATCAACACTCCAAGATCTGCCCTAAAAGGAGGAAATTGTCAACAAGGCAAAGCTAAGAGGTAAAATAAACTAGGTATTTTCACCAATTGTTCTTTAATCCATTGGAACTAGTAATTTTTCTATGTTCACAATGCCTTTTTTTTTCTTCCATACAAGCTATTTCTTTGAGTGTAAACATTATTTGATAGTATTTATGTGGATTTCTAACCTTATCTCCATCAATCCATCTCCCACTTGTGAGGGAATTCAAGAGGAAATACTTTTTCCTTTCTAATGACCTTGTTCATGAGAGCATGCTTCGTCTTTCTTCAATCTCATTAAACAATGAAGAGTCATATTTTGAGTGGTAGATTATCTCTTTTTCGACCTTGTAAGACTAACTATGAAAAAAGAATACTCTAGTTAATATCGACTACAAGAGTTCTCCCTTTTATTGTTTTATGTTTTTTCGGGCTTAGGGGACTAAATTTACAAAAGAGAACACCCTTGGAGTCTTCTTTAAGATATTTTTAGACTCTCTAAATGTGAAAATACTGTTAAGTCTACCTTCTTTGGGCTCGTAAAATTATACATTGAAGGACCCCTATGGGATCGAATCCCTCCTTCTTCAGGTTCATTAAACATGTGATGAGGGACTCATTGAAGATGAGCTATATCGAGCATATTTAATCGTCCTCAAGCTTGTTAAAAAAAAAAGAGGTACTCGCCATTCATGGTTGGGGGGGAATTGAGGGAAGTGGGTCAATTTTTTAGAAAGAATTATGGTAGTTGTTTTTTGTCACCCTTGAACATGGAACCTATTTTTGTCTTGTCTCACAACTGCGTAATTTCATTGTCTCTGAGTCATACCAATCCTATGATTCATTATACTCCTTCGACCCACCTGAAGAGTGCCCTAATTATCGTCGTACTATGTTTTGGTCTATCTCTTAATCAATTCAATGTTTCCAATCCATTTGTCTTTCCTCACAATGTTTAAGGGAAGTTTTAGCCCAAATCAACCACTCTGTAATATTACCAACCTTCATCCTTGGGTCAGTTCGTGCTCATTTGATCTATTATCCTACATCACTTTCATGTGTTAGTTTTGTACCGATGATGGGGGACACATCATGGACCTCCTTCTATGAGTATATTCCTATCAAATTCAACACATTAGCCGAGAATTACACTTAGAAACTAGTTAGTACCTTGGAACATGCATGCCTCAATGGTAGGCCTCCTTGATTTCGACAGTAGGTTTACATCATTGGCCTCAGATCGAATGATTCCATGAATATTCGACTTCGGTTCATTTTTTCACATTCATTGGAATGTACTAGGGTACCTTGGGATTCATTGTCATCATTGGTGATTTCCCTCACACTTGTTAAAGGTATATGCCAATGACCGGTCATCAAGTGGTTTCTACCATGTTTGACATCAACACATCTATTCACATGGCTAGAATCGTACCATTTTGGGATCGAGATGAAGACCCTAGGAACCCACCTCTATGACATGCCTCATCCAAGTTGCAATAAATATTATTTGAGTACTTAAGAAGATTCCAATATGGTCATCATGCTGGCGATCTCACTGATGTATATGTTGTGTATAGATCCACTTTGTATTGGTCTATGGCTATGTTTTTATCGTATCGTAGATCCACTGTGTATTCTTTCATGGCTACGACCTGATTACGTAATGGAAGGTATGGATCCACATTGTATCTTTGGTGGCCTTATCCTCAATTAGTGCTTTCATGGATCCGCAGTGTATTGGTTGGCAACCATGCTTTGACTCAATTTATTCCTAGCATGGGTATACCTACCTTGGGAATGATACGTATATATTGCTTGATGTTTGTTTGCAACTTCCACCTGGCTCTCCTATTTCATCACCCTCACATACACATTTTCATAAAGTGATTCGACCATCAACTTTTCTTCTGACTTCACACTTAGGGGGCATATGTTACACACCTGATTGTCACACTACCAAATGTCGTATTTAAGTGTCACATTTGTTACATGCCTAATTGTCTCACTACCAAATGTCGCAACTAAGTGTTGAACTTAAGTGTCATACTTTACCAAATGCCACACTTAAGTGTTGCAATTTCATCACCATGTGGAGTTTCTTTCATAATCCCTAGACATGTTGAAGAGGAGATCTATCAGTTGGAGGTCGAAATACTATCTTTTTCCTTGAGATTTTGGCCCTGATTGAGCTTCATCGCCCCCCTTCCCATATACAAGGAGAGATAAACCTTGATTATCACTCCTTGATTAGTTATAAGGGAGTGATAGTCTCACCCTATGCTCAATTAGTTGCAACCATCATGCCTTGTTTTATGAGGTTGTTTTTAGGAGATTTTAGTTGGTTAAGGGATTGGTTCGAGCTACCCTCTATTCAAGGCAAGGCCAATCTTGTTTGTTCATCCAAATCCTCATTTGATCACATCCACTCCTTAAAACTATCCTATGGTTATGATGCCTCAATTTCTATATAATGGTGGTCATTCTTGAGTGAAAGGGGAAGAAGTGGAGAATACTATACTATTGATCTTTTGACATTCAAGGGGATGGAAAGGAGAGCTTGGAGGAGGTGGTGTAACATCGACATTAAGATTGTAAACGTGTAGGGACCTAAATTAATTAAGCCTAGTAAAATTCATAATTTAAACATTCAGAGAATTCAGCATAAGAAACAAGTAATTTCTTTCATTCATATAAGTAGCATAAATTAAATTTACGAACAACATGTTAATAATTTACATAATCATCACATAACTCAGCAAATTCTAGAATAAAAATACCTCTGCCTGATGCTACTTCCCGTTGATTTGGTTGTCCTCTCTGCTGCTTTGCCCAGCCTGATGCATTGACCAAACCCTACCCAAAACGAACTAACCACCCAGCTAGCTAGGAGTAGCCTGTATGGCTCCCTAGCTCCAAGATACCAAAAGGAATCCTGGCCCCCGAGCCCAAAACTCCCAGCAACCAGGTGCCCCCTGCAATGGTTCACCAAAACTCCAAAACGAAAAACCCCTCAAAACCAGAAAATATCCAACAGAAATACAGACCTCCCCTCCAATAATGCTCTCCCCCCAAATTTTCATAATCCTCTCACGTCGGACTCTTCCCAGTCATATCTCCCCCCATTCACCGACTCCCTATCCTCCATTAATTACCTTATCCCATTCCTTTATTACCTTATTTGATTCCTTTATTACCTTATCTTTCCACTTAATGCTTCT